>PVLA01018152.1:0-15283 GCA_004027455.1 Hydrochoerus hydrochaeris | reverse complement strand
GGGTCATCTGGTGATTGAGAATTCTGGATGGGGCCCTACCAGATTCCAAGTGACATGCCAAGGCTTTAAGCCTAGATGGAGATGGTAGTGCAGGCTTTCAGCTAATGACACAAAGTACAGGCACCTCTGTCCACTTGGGGTTGCTGGATGGAGCCAAACCAGACACCATGGTACATCCCAAAAAGGTACACCAGTAATTGAGGATGCTGATCAGGGTCCTACCAGATTCTGATCAATGTGTCCAGGCTGCATGGTTGTATGGAGATTGCTATGTAGGTTTTCAGCTCATGGCCATTTTTCCTTTTTCCTTTTTCTCTATTAAACTCTGCAGAGCATTGACCCTATGTCCTGGTCTGATGGATTTGTGAAAAATAAATTTCACATTAGCCAGACATGTATCTTTTACTTTTTTATTTTTATTTTCTCTTTCTCATAAGTTAAGTCATCCTTTTCATTAAATTAAATGTCTAGCTGTGTTTTTCTCTCACATGAAGGAGCAAGTCAAAGGAAATCCATATCTCTGGTCACTACATTTTTTTGTATGTCTTAGAACTGAACAGTGTGAATTTTAGAAAGCAGCTTTGTGTGCATCAGTCTTTGGCACACTAATCACCAGAGTCCTGGATCATCTTAAGAAGGTCTCAGATCCTTGAATGCATACTGGCAACATGAGGTGATTCAAGTCAAGAGAACAGACTTCTCCATCTGTTGGCAACAGATGTCACTTTTGGAAACAGTTGCTATGTACTTGGGAATTCATTGTGAAGAGCTCCGCTTCATCTACTTTTCTCTGCCTGAGCCAAAGCAGATAGAGCTGACCAAGGAGGAAGAACTCAAACCCACACGTATTCACACTTTCGGATACTTCAGTTCCACACTCTCAAATTATCCTCTGAGGCTTCTCCAAATCTTACTTCCCATAATTTCAAACTGTTCTGAAAAAGAGAGGGGCCCTTTCCTTTGCCAAGGTACAAATGTCAAGTTCCTGATGTTCAGCATGCTGATGTTCTGCAGCATGTGGGTCACATTCCTCCCCGTGTACCACAGCAGCAAGGGAGAGGTGATGGTGGCCATGAAGATCTCCTCCATCTTGGCCTCCAGTGCAGGGCTGCTGGGCTGCATCTTTGCCCAAAAGTGTTATTATTTTGCTTAGACCAGAAATTCTCTGCCTCAATTTGTTTCTTTTTTATTTTAAGGAGGAAAAAAGTGGAGCTAAAGATACAAAACTTAAAACATAAGATAATACCAAACTGACAAAGCTTAATATATTGTGTATTGTTATCCTCAAAGTAGTTGCTCAGATTATAGGATATAGGCATGCACAATTGATCAAACAATGTAAGTACCAACCACTGCAACCAATGGACTAAATCAGTAGTATAATTTACCTTTATTTCAAACACACACACAAACATATATATATATATATATATATATATATATATATACACACACACTCCTTACTTTTGGGCTGTTCTCTCCCTTTTACAATGTATAGGTGCAAGACACTCTGGAAAGTACCCAGGGAAAGGTAGTAAAGTGCATTTTCAAGGACAACATACCCTATGGTGAAGTCTAGATAGTGACACTCCCAGAGGTGCAGCGCCATGCAAGGCACTGAAGGCACCAAGTGAAGATGCCAACTCTAGGTGCTGGGATCACAGAAGGCTTCAAAAGTGGCTCAGAGTGTAACTGGGCATCTTGGACAGTGGTGGAAGGAAGTTTGTACAAAAGAAGCAGTCAAGTAAACAAAGTCCGCTGAGAGTGTGACAGTGCATGGCACCTCCCTGGAGGTGTGATTTAGAAGATGCCAGAACAAAAAGGGGAACTAGTCACATTGTCAAGGTCTCAAAGGAATGAACACAGGAGTTGAGGCCATGGAATCCTGGCTGAACACAAAACTGCTGGGGAGTGGGAGGAGGCATGTGGTGGGAGCAGAGGACAGGGATGGAAAGGACAAAGTGAGGTGAAACACTGACAGAGTAAGTGAAGTGGGATCAAATGTGCTGTGCCATGGTCCCTGATATACCTCCTAATGCCAGACAGAAGTCGGGAGATTCACACTCATGAAAACAAACAAGTAATCTCCTAACAAACGAAAAGCTGCACAGCAAATAACAAGCTCGAGAAAAGATGGAGAGACCAAGAATTGGACCTGAGTCAGCAGAGCAAGGACACCAAAGCCCAAAGGTCTCAGAGGTTCCCAAGTGAGGCTGAGAAAATTCCAAACCAGGACAGGCTACAGCCAGCACTGCAGGCAGAAGGAAAACCTGAAACTCTTCTTGACAATGCTTTGCTGTGGGAGCTGAGTAAGGGAGCTCAGAAGTAAACTAGGGACCATGGTGCCCAACTTCTAGCTGAAAGGAGCTTTGCAGAGGCGAGGAGTGGAAACCTTCATGTTCTTAACCCCTGTCCCACATCACTCACTCACCAGTATCCTGATGTCACCAGCCTCCAACACCTGGTACAGCTTTTTCATGAAGTCCTTCTGGATGGAGTATGGCAGGAAAGAAAAGGGGAAATGGAAGGCACCAACTTTCTGAGATTTATCCACCATGGTTCTAGAGAAAAAACATGAATTGTGTTACCTTTCTGACGAGCAGTGAAATGGTACATAATGGTCTCCACAGTGGTCACAGATGTGTGCTGGGTTGTACACTCCACAGCAAGCAGGGACCATGTTCCCTCCATGTGCTGTGTCCCAGCAGCAACCTACAGCAGATTCGTGCATGTCATCTAGAGCCTTCATCAACAGAGACTAAGTAGAAAGAGCCCAAGGAAGACCCCAACCACTATCTGCCCTGATAAATCACTGCTGCCTGGATATCTTCCTAATAGTTTTCTGTGGAAGGGCAGATGCTGCTGGGATCAGGGCTAGTGCTGGAGAGTGCTTTGCAGAATCTCCTTGCAGGTCTGTGCTGCATGTCACAAGCTGCCTCTGCTTCTCTCATGGGGAAGGCTCCTGAAACCCTGGCACCATCAAAGTCACCAGCAAGGCTTGTTCAGAACAGGCAAGTGACAGCACAGGCTTACTTCTCAGACACAGACTTTTTTCTCCCTGGCCAGGAAAGGGATCAGATCATTTTCTTCACTTCATCTTTTCTCTCTTCTTCTAAATTCTCTCTGAGATACTCTTACACATTCTTTTCTCATTTAACTGCCATTTGAGAACTGGGTTTTCTATGTTGTTTCTCACTACAAAGCTGTTGGATGAAAATGTACATAGAAATTAAATAATTGCTGCTGGCCCAGGAGGATGGCAGTGTAGTGATCAGCAGAGACACAGTCTCACCAATATTTGGAATCTGGACACTGGAATACAGTAATGTGAAGAGGAGGAGGAGGTGGGAAGTGGGTGCCTGACACTCAGAAAGGACCACTGGGAGAGGGAACAGGGAAACCACATGCAGAACAGGAAGGTGGCAAGCAGTGTCTTCTCCCTGAGCTCATGCTTAGGGCATGGGAGGGGCGGCTTGAACCCACAGAGGTACAGAGACTACTGCTGACCACTGAGGCCTCCACAGAGAAACACACCAGTGGAATAGAGCAGTGGACACTGTGGAATATTGTGGCTGATGAGTTACTCGGGTTAAGATTTTCCCCAAAAAGGATGGTTGGTCAGTAGCCACTCAGGAAAGTGGCAACAGAAGTCACAACTCAGAACATATAGAGTCTTGGCTGCATCTATTGGCCACAAGTGTCAGAGTGAAGTGTGATCAACTTCAAGTTGGCAGGTGAGGGAGTGGAATCCAAGCAGACAGGGACCAAATTTCAAGTATGAAGGAATTATCTGGAGTGTTGTGGGCTGAAAAACATCAGGCCCAAGCCTCATAGTCAGAAACCAGAAGCAGCTTAAACTTCAAGATTTGCTAGGATTATTGACCACTACCATAATTCTACATCTGGTTTTCTTGGATCAGCCAACATCGATCTGGGCTTTATCTGCCACCTCTGTCAACCAGTGACAGCAAAGATACACCCAAAAGTGGACATATTTTTTGTTCCCTTCTTTGCCTTTGATTTTTTAAAATGTTTGTTGTCTATTTTTTCTTTTTCTTGATTATTTGTTTGGTTGTTAGTATTTGGAGTAGTTGAGAGACAGAGACAGAGGGGGAGAAAGAGGCTGTTACTGTGGGTGTGGGAAGGTTGCAGAAGAGTGCAAGATTCCTTTTTACCAGAATAAATAAATGGCTTTCGTTTATTAGGTCAGACTGGGGTGGAGCTTGGGGAGGTGAGCAAGGTGACATTTCAGCAACGGACTGGAGGAGCATAAAAAGCAAGAAACGGGAAGTTTATTTTAATAAGAGGGGAGAAGAAAGAGTAAACTGATGTGCTGTAGTTTATTGCCACTTTCCATATTGGACCAACACCACAATGACTCAGTGAATGTCAAATGGGCAGAAACCCACCATTCCTGTCTTTTGGGTGCTATGGGATGACGACTCTCTTAGACTGATTCCTGGTGAACAAGTGTGTAGTGACAGGGGCTGATGAGGTTGTCAGGATGATGGGTAATACAGATTGGTGCCTGGAGCAATAGCTAGAACAAGAAGCTCTTTGGTGGTGAAGGTACGTATGTCAGGTTAGATAAACACCAAGAGAAGTATAAAGATACAGTGTGGAATAAGTACAAAAAATTGTGATGAAAGGGCCTAAAATGGGGAAGATAATGGGTGTGCAGGAGTCTACAGTGGGTCACCAGGAAGCCAGAGAAGGGGACCAGACCCCGTGATCATTTATTCTATGTCAGCCACAAGCTTCTGAAGCTTTTTAACTTGGTTTTTGACAATACTTGACTGATCTACAAACAGCACTCTTCCCCAATTGTGGCACAGATGCCTCCCCTTTCAGCCACCAGGACCACAAGAACTCAGAGATTTTGGAGAATCACCGAAGCCAGTGAGGTGATTTGACCCTCAAGGGAGTCTACTGTTTTTGAGTTGTCATAAATGGATGTTTTTAATTCATAAGATAACTGGGTATAAAAGTCAGTGCCCATTCCAATACCTCCAATTTCCATAACAATAGCTGAAAAGAAACCTAATCCTGTTAGAATTAGAGCAACAGGGATGCCCCTATGGGATATTTGATCATGTGAGGATGCCAGTGAGAATTGTAACCCACTCATGATTTGGGTTTTAGTATGAATTATGAGTCGTGGTGCAACTAGTTCTAAAGTACAGGAGCCATGCCATTTGCATGGGAGACATGTAACTGTTCCATGGCCACAGATGAATAATTGTCCATGGGGATGGCATAAAACAGTTAAAGTGTCTGCCACAGAGTGGAAAAATGTCCAACAGTCTAAAGGTTCCACCTTAAAGACAGTTCCACAAGGGTTAAGGCAGTGAATACCAGAAATTTATTTGAGCTAGATTTAGAGGGCCTATGATTTTGGCATGTGAGATTCTTTAGGGTGCAGAGATGTTTAGAGTGAGAAGATAAGCAATGTAGAGGTCTCACTGAAGAGAGAGGCAGAGCCAGCAGTCAGAGAGGTCTGCAGTGTTGGGTATCTGAAGAACAGTCTTTAGAAATTGATAGGTATTATTAAAGAGCAGAGGTATACAGAGTGAGACATGGGTGGGAGAAGATAAAGATGAAGGCAGGAGATCAAGAAGGAGGAATCACATGTTTGGCAGTACCCTCTTGTGGAGGGTTAGAAACACCTTAGTCTTATACAATGTTGGTACCTGATGGAGTTGGAAACCCCATGTTTGGCTTTCTGGGAACAGAGGAAATGCCTGTGGATGTTGAATGGTAAAATGTAACTTTTGGGATCCAAGAATTTCTGTTACAAGTAATATCTATATAAATGAGGTCACCATGATTCGTTCAAGAACCACCTCTTGCTGAGCCCAATGATTCACAGCCCCAGGAGAGAGAGTGGAAATATGATACATCATAACAATGCAGGTAGTTGGCATTTTCAGGGCACAAGTGGGATGATGGGCCACAAAGCACGTAACTAGTCTTGCCACTTATGTCAGTGACACAAGCTAAAGAATACCATGGAGCATCAAAAGTAAAAGTGCCCAAGGTATAGCTTTTCTTTAAGTGATTATGGTAGGAGTAAGACCAGCAGTCCCTGCATGTTTCATGTTATAAAAATTATAGACTATAGACTGAGGGTGGGGAGGGCTGTGACAGTGTCACTGCAAATGGAATGAGGGCTCAGACTAAAAGGGACCTCATGTTTAACAAGAGAGTTGAGCGTGGAGAAGATCAGGATCGTTCTTATGTAGAGAAATACAAAAGTAACCCTATGTCAGATTTGGAAGTCCTCTGAGAAAACAACCCAAAATCCTGCTGCAAAGACCATAACTATTTGGAGGTAGGTGATTAGAAAGCAGATAGCATAATAAAACATAGGTTAACTTAGAAGTTTCAGTTGAGAAGTTTTGGTGAGGCAAAGATGAATGGAGAACAGCAGATGTGATGACCTCTGCAAAGATGGGATATTGAAGTTAGAGGTGTCTAGGTTGTCAGGGGACTGCTTAAACTGTGTAATGTGAACCAGGAAGAAATGCTCTTGACTTTGATCACTGTTGGTGTCATAAGGAATACAAAGTGAAATCCTTGCTATCTGGGCTGCAGTCCTGTGGGCTTAGATGATTTGAGATATAGCAGATCTCCAGGTGTCATAGGAGGTTGTCTGTTAGTCGTAAGAAACAGAGATCAGCATTGTGTCACATTAAGTGTCTGAAAAACACAAGAAGAGGGACAGAATTACCTGTAAGTGGAAGTTTTTGTGGGGTAGGAAAGTTGTGGAGTAAAAAAGGTCTATGAAAATTGGGTCCCAAGGAAGTGCCCTAACTTGAGTAAGTACTAAAGAAAGGAGTTGGGACCAGGTTAGGCATAGCTTGACAATAAGTTTTGTGAGATGTGTCCTTAAGAAGCCATTTGCCTTTACTACTTTTTCAAAGGATTATGAATTGAATTGTGCCATTTGCCTTTACTACTTTTTCAAAGGATTATGAATTGAATTGTATGTGTAAGTTCCAAGTGACATTTAGACATGAAGGTATCTACTGAGTAATCTAAGAGATAAAAGCTGGTCTGTGGTCTGACTGTATAGTTTGAAGTAGTCCAACTCAGGGAATGGCCTTCTCTATAAGGAAGTTAGATGATGTCTACAGTCTCCTGGGTGGTGGGAAAGGCTTCTATCCATCCCAAGAAAGTGCAGAGAAAAATAAAAAGGCATCTTGAAATTCTGTATTTAGGCATGTGTGTAAAGTCTGTTTTCCACTCTTCATCTGGTATGTGTCCCCACAATTGGTGGGTGGGGAATGAAGGAGGAGGTAGATGTCCTTGAAAAGGTATTTTAGCACAGAGATGACAGTCATGGGTGACTTAGAGAACAATGCTTTTTAGAGAAAGATGAGGACTTAAGAGTATATATAGGGCTTGAGGTCCCATGTAAAGAGTTGTATAACTTAGTGATGATGTTTAAGGCCTATTGATTTGGGAGGAAGCATTCTGATGTCCATAAAATCCACCCCTGAGTGTTTTGCCTATAGGTACATTTGTGAATTAATGGTAGTTGTGTTCATGAATATTGAGGTGAGGGTGGGTGTTTGGGATTAGGTGGAAAAGATGGGAAGGTTACGGCTGTGGCACAACTAATTTGGCCTGTTGTCATCAAAAGCATTGCCCTGAGAGGTAGGGTCTGATAATGTTTGATGTGCCTTACAGTGAATGACTGGAACCTATTTGGGGAGTTGTACTGCTTCTAGTAGTTTTAGAGTGAGGGATGTATTAATGATGGTGTCCCTTGAGTGGTGATTAGACCCTGTGCTTGCCAAATGGCAGAATGAGAGTGGAAGATGCTAAATGTGCATTTTGAGTCAGTATATTTATGATTTTGTCCTTAGCTAATGTGATGGCCCATGTAAGGGGGGTAAGTTTGGTTTTTATGAAGATGTCACAGGTGGCAGTGGAGTTGCCATTATTACATTAGAATGGAGGACTGTGGCATGTCCTGCCCTTTATGAAGTGTCTATGTTGGTTGAGCTGCCATCTACAAACCATGTAACAAGGGCTGTAGGGAGAGGAGTGCTGTCAATGTGAGGGAAGTGAGTAGGACTCACTGTAAAACCTCAATGCACTTGTAGAGAGGGATCACATCAGAGGCAGGGAGTAAGATGGCTGGGTGAAGGGAAAGCTGACAGAGATGGAGAGTGCAGGGTCTTGTGTGAGTATTAAGTTAACTTGTAGGTGAGAAGGACTCATGAAGCAGAAAGTATTTTCTGTTTGAAAAGATAATTAAGGTGATGGGGGAGTGGACTGTGATTGTCTTAAAGTAAATTTTTTGAGCTATTGTGTGAGTGCAGATGCTGAGGCAAGTGCTCAAAGGCAGGGAGGGCAGCTATCACTGTGTTGTCTAATTGTTTTGAGAGGTATACTGCTGCTTGGAAAAAGATCCCTTTTGGTATCGTGAAACTCACCAAGCATTATGATCTTGAGAAATAGTGTACAAAATGAGAGGTTGGTTTAGGTTAGGGAGAGTGAGGACTGGGGCTTTTAAAAGGGACTCCTTTAGTTTAGAAAATTAAAAATGTATAGGTTTGATGGGGTTGAGAGGCTCCAATACAGAACCTTTGGATGCCTTGTAGAGAGGTTAGGCTAGGGTAGCAAAGTTAGGGATACCCAAATGAAAACTTCTCCAGGTTCAGGAAAGATAAAGCTTGTTGCTTTGTAGTTATAATCTGGAGATCACCAAGAAGGGCTTTTGTGGTCAGAGGTTATACAACAAGTGGTGGGAGTGAGGGTGAACCCTAGATATTTGACTTTTGGTGAAACCATTTGGGCTCTGGTGGGGGACACACACTCTCACACTCAGAGAGAAACTTGAGAATCATAGCTCAATGTTGTTTCACTAGATCACAAGACTGAGAACAGAGAAAAAATCATCTATATATTGGAGAAGAGTAATAAGATTGAGATTGGGAGCCACAAAGTAAGTAACAAGGGCTTGGCTGAAGAAAGATGGACTATCCCTGAAGCCTTTAGGTAGAACCATCCATGTGAGCTGTGTAGACTGGAGTAACTGGATCTTTCCATGTAAAGGCAAAGAAATCTTGGCAATCAGGTTATAAGAGAATAATGAAAAATGCGTCTTTAAAGTCAAATACAGAAAAATGAGTGGTAGACAGAGGAATGAGACAGTATAGTACAGGGGTTTGACATCATCAGAGGAACTGCTATCACCACGTTGTTAGTGGCTCTGAGATCTTGAACTAGGTGGTAGGAACTAGTGGATTTGAGTACATGTAGAATAGGGGTGCTGTAACATGAGTGGGTGACCTTAAGAAACCCATTGGTTAATAAGTGATAGATTACATGTTTGAGATTCATTTCTGATATTTAGGGGCTATTGGGTGTTGGGGAACACAGGGAATAGTGAATCCAAATAGCACCAGAGTAGCAGGAGTGAAACAAGTAGAATTAGAGGTATCTCTGACTGTAGGATCTATGTGAGAGGACAGGAGGGGAGGGCTTAAACAGCAGCATTTGGCAGTCAGTATTGGGAGTATGAAAGCTCTGAGGAGAGAAAGTATAAGAGGAACTGAGATTTTAGAGAAGATCTCTCCATAAAGTGGGTATAATACAGGGGGACATAATAGGAAAATTGAGTATAAAGAAAAAGGTTTGGAACCTACAAGGGTTAGGTCCTGTCTGGAGGTATCAAGTAGGTTAGCCCATCAATTCCCACAATGGAAACACAGACCCAGTACAATGTCCTGAAAACAGGTAGAACACTGTGAGTGGTTCTATGTAAACAATAAGTCTTTTACCTGAGATATTCAGTGAGAATCAGGGGACTGAGAGAGATACACTGGTGAAAGCAGTGGGCCCTGATCCTCATCATCCTCTTGAGCAGCAAGTCCAAGTAGATCAGCTGGCACTGAGAGAGGAACAGCAGTGATATGTTGCTCTGAGATTTTTTTGAAGACTTGTTAAGATACAGTTAATCATTTGCACTATATATTTTCAGCCATTGGCACCAGGCTCAGAATTCTACTGGGGGGCTGCATTTGGCACTGTAACTACCCAGATAGGATGTTCAGGATCTGTTAATGTTCTGTTTTATTTTGCTTTGTTTATTAGATTTATTTGTCTATTTTATACATAAGAAAACAAAACAAAATGATAAAGCAAATCAGAACAAAGCAATGCAAGTGGTACAAGATTTCAAAAGAAGACATCAGGGAATGCACAACGGCTACACTAATGTCTTCATTTTTTCAAAATAGCTGTCCATACCATTACACACAATAAAATCAAACAAAACAAAAAGAAAACCCATCATAGCAAAATAATGAAAACATTACAGGACTTCAAAAGCAGGTAACACAAAATTAACAATAGCTACCACCGTCTCTCATGTTTTCTTCAAAATAGCTGCCCATAGCTCACACATAATCAAGCTAAACAAAATAGAATGAAACCAATAACAACCAAAGAATGAAAGTATTACAGAACTTCAAAACAATATAATCAAAAATCAAAAATAGCTACCATAACGTCTGTTGTGTTCTTCAAAATAACTGTATAATTTCATTCATCATAAAATAAAACAATACAAACAGACTAAAACCAATCAAAAAGAAAGAATAAAAGTATTACAGGACTTCAATACAAGGTGATAGGAAATCACCAATGGCTACCATAATGTCTTATGTTGTTCAAAATAGCTGTCTTTATCATCACACATAATAAAATAAAATAATTAAAAACAGAATTCAGCCAATCAAAACAAAAGAATAAAAACAATACAAGACTTCAGAACAAGGTATTAGGAAACCAAACACAGTTACCATACTATATCCCATTATCTTCAAAATAGCTGCCATAGCATCAGACACAATAAAATCTAACTAAACAAGACAGTAAAACCAAACTTAACAAAATTATGAAAATACAAGAATTCAAGACAAGATAATAGGAAATTAGTAGTGATTGCTACTTTCCCTTTTTAGGCATTTCCTCCACTATCATTTTCATAATATCTATTGTGCATTCTTATATCCCACTAATTGTTCATTTTTTATGCTAGGGAGAGAGTTCAGTGTTCACCAGTATGACTTCAAACCATTTCACCCATAAGCATGATATCCAGTTGCATTCATTTCTCTACAAGTGGTTCTACTTTATAGCTACAAAGCTTTCCATTATATGAAAATAACATATGTTTCTAATCCATTCTGCAGTTGATGGGAAAGTAACCCTTGCAATTTGCTGGTCTCCTGTCATGAGGAACAATTGTTTTCTCATTTTTCATTTTTAGTCTATAAATTTCCTTTTGAATAATAAAATGTGTTTCCTGTATACAGTATATTGATGGATCTCGTTTCTTGATTTACTCTCCCTGTTTCTTTTTATTACTGATTTGAAGCCACCTACATTAATGGTTATAAATGGCATGCATTGCTGTGTCGCCATGGTATCCTTCTACTTTTGGACCTTTAGTTTTGGTCTTCATTCAATTTCCTGCCTTGTTTGCTGACCCCCATTCTGCTGCTTTTCCTGGAATCATGGTCATCTTTATCTCTCTACAGTATCTTTCAGTGCCCTTTATAGGGTTAATTTAGTGATCATCAATTCGTTTAGTTGTTATCATAAAAGTTCCTTATTTTTTATCAATTTTAAAAGATGCTTTCACAGGGTATATTATCAGTCCAGGTTGAAAGTTGTTTTCTTTGAGGATTTTAAACACTTAACTCCAACATCTTCTTATCTTGATTATCTGTGTCAGAAAGTCTGCCATGATTCTGATTGATTTTACTTCATAGGTGATCTGTTTTTTCTAACAACTTTTAATATTCTGTTCCTGTGCTAAATTTCTGGGATCTTGGTTTTTATATGTCTCATTATATAATTATTGTGATTATGGCTGGTTAGAGTACTATATGCCTTGTTTATCTGTATGACAGATCCATTTCCAATATTTGGGAATTTTTCTGTTATTGATTCAGTAAATAGCTTCTTTACTGCTTCTTCCCTGCTATCTATCCCTCTTAAATTATTTTTCTTTGTGTCATCTTGTAGCCATTGAATTATTTCCTGGTTCCCTGTTATTTTTAAGAGATTTTTCCTTTCATGATTGCTAGCTGCAACCCTCTCTTCAAGGACTGAAAGCTGAACTTCAGTCACTTTAAAACAGTTTTTCCAGCCTTCATCTGACTTTTTAATTTTCTAGATATTTCTTGAAGTCTGGTTCATGCATCATAAGCCATTCCTATATTGTTTATTCAAGGTTTCCATGATTTTCCTATGCTTCTCTTTTTATCTATGTCTTCTTTATATATGCTCAGCAATTATTTGATTATTTTTGTGATTTCTCCTTTTACATGAGACATTATTTCTTATCTGATTACATTTACAGTCTCATGAAGATGTTTCTTTACTTCACTTGCTATCCGCTTGGTGATTTCATGTGTGTGACTTCTGTTTTCTTCTATAACTATATCTGCCAGAGTGTGGGCTAGAGGTCTGAGACTGCTTTTCACTCCTTCATATTTACTTTCTTCTAGGTTTCTCCCAACAAGCTGGTTTTGAGGTCCCAGGTGATTCCCACAATGGTTGCTATACCGCAGTATAGAGGAATGAGACAGGCTTCTCTGAACACAAGAATGAGACAGGGTTTCTCTGAACACAAGTTCGATGGGAGGTATCAAGGAGTAGGGCAGGCTTTTCCAGACCCTTAAAGCTACACTGAGGTTTCCGCAATGGTCAGAGTTGTGTGGTGACAGGGGTGCTGCTTCTCTCAGCCTTTGTGTCTGCATTGGGACTCCCCTGTTCGGGCCAGGCACACAAGGTGTGTTTCTCTGAATCTCCTAGTTGTTGCTGACTGCACAAAGGAACAAAGGGTTTCCAATGGCAACCTGCAGGCACTGGTATATCTGGCTGAATCTCCCTGCACTTACTGGATGTGTGCAGGAAGCAAGCCTTCCAATGGTGGTTGCTGGTATGTAGGTTTGGGTCTGGTTGCCTGTCCCTGCCCACGGTGGTTGCCCCCAGGGATTAAGTCTTCTGATAGTTGCAGCAGATTCACAGGGGTGTATGTGGCTGTGTCTCCATGTCTGCATTGGCAGCCCACAGAAAGTCTATTTGATGTTTTTCATCTGTCACATCTTGGAACTGCCTGCCACAGTTCAACATTTCCTTGAGGAGAAAGAGGGGAAGTAAGAATAAGATACAGGTCAATGTATGTTAAATCATAGAATTCAATAACAAATTTAAGCACTTTGATGTATTTATATGGGTCAGCAGTAGAGCCCACACAGTGGGATGTATGGGAAAGGTCAGCAATAGACAAAGGCTCATGAATTCAGTTCCAACCACATTGCAAAGAGGAAGCAGAGGGTGTGGAGAATACCGTGAGGAAGGAGGTTGTGGTGGCCAGAAAGTCGTGACAAAAGGGAGGGATCACAATATGGGAGTGGAAGGAGGGTGAAGAAGATGGCACAGGGAGGAGTGAGAGATGGCAGAGGGTGGGAGGATCAGGAATATGATAGAGAGGCAGAGGAATGACAAGAGGGTAGCAGATGTGAGGAGCAACAAGGGTGGCAGGGAAGTGAAGGAAGAAGATGGCAGAGAAGGGGAAGAGGGACAAGATGGTGAATGGTGGGTGACATCATAACTGCTGTGCTGTGCTGGAGGAGAAAATTGTGTCAGTTGAGCAGAGGAGAGAACAGAAGGAGGTGTGTGGATAGAAAAAGATGGAGGAAAACACAAAAGAAAAGATGGAGGAGTAGAAGAGAGCAGAGAAATTGGAGGGGTACAGATTGTGAGGAACGAGAACAGGAAGATTCTTGCGGATATGGTGGAGGAATGAGAAAGGAATGCAAATCATCTATAGGGTCAGTGAGGTTTTTGGGTGTAGGGCAATGTGGAGTGAGCCAAGAGTACCTGGGTCACCTCAAGTGTCTGGATGAGGGAGGGATATTCCAAGAGAGCAAAAAAGGCCTGGATATGGAATGTGGGACCATTTGCAACTTTGGTAGCAGAACTTTACTAATTCATGAAGGGTGGAAAAATTGAAGGTGCCTGCCTCTGGTCAGTTGTCATTATCAAGACTATAAGGTAGTCGAGTTGTCTGGAAATAAAATATTAATTTTCTGCATTTTAAAGTCTCCCAGAGACATGGTAACCCAAGTATAAGATGGCACTAGTTCAACTAGCATACAACTTTCCACTTCATTTCACCTCAGTCAAGGCAAAAAAGCTGGACTAATCAGCTGTTGTTTTGTTCACACCAAGACTGAGAATGCCTGAAGATCACAAACAATATTACAAGCCAGTGCCAAAGAACCAGGAGCTAGTAGGTGAAACAGGCAGCAACTTCTCATCTCCAATAATTGGAAGCAGTAGGATCTTATGACAGAATTAAACACAAAAATCCAGCTATGAATGGAATACATATCTCTGAGAAACAGTCATTTTCTAAGGGTTCTCAACACTATCCATAAAAATACCTACCATAAACAGTTTATAACCATCAACGCAGGAACACAACTGAAATAAAAATTAGAAAATGAGAAAACATAGAAGCCATATGCAAGTCCAGATTTGCAGCTCCCCAAAGGCAACCCAGGTGGCAATGAGGTGGAATGGTATAAAACCTACCTGCCTGGACTCAAAGTGGTAACAGTGGAGGTAACAAAACAGATGAATAAGGCTCTAGAAAAAAAT
This sequence comes from Hydrochoerus hydrochaeris, assembly GCA_004027455.1. NCBI lineage: Eukaryota > Metazoa > Chordata > Mammalia > Rodentia > Hydrochaeridae > Hydrochoerus > Hydrochoerus hydrochaeris. Next base: position 589 of record PVLA01018152.1, on the reverse strand, counting down.
GCAAATCAGAATTAATTTCCCAAATAATTTCAGAGATGATGGGAATAATGAAGGGTATGCTTAGAAACTCCAGCAAAAATGCACATAAAAAACAGAGCAGCTCAGGAAAATGGTGGTAACTATAAATGACCAATTCAAGAAACAAATTCATGAAACAAATTCAAATAGATGTCCAGGAGATGTCCAGGAGATTAAACTCACAGGATACACAGCAGAATGAACCAACATGAGGACAGAATATCAGATCCAGAAAAATTTTTATTTGTGAAAATAACATAAAATAAAGTCAATGAAAAAGCAGTCAATGAAAAAGCAATGAAAGAAAACATAAGAAAATCTATTCACCAAAGTAATGGCAGAAAACTTCCCAAACATGAAAAAATTGACATGCAAATAACTAAGACATATACAACTCCAATTAGACATGATAAAATAAAATTTACTCCAAAACAGGGATGGTGGTGCACACCTATAACCCCAGCACTCTGCAGGCTGAGGCACGAGAATCACTGTGATTTCAAAGAAAGGCTGGGCAACATAGTGAGTTTCAGGCCAATTTTGCTACAAAGAAAGACCTTGTCTCAAAAAA
>PVLA01018151.1:0-15338 GCA_004027455.1 Hydrochoerus hydrochaeris | reverse complement strand
AGTTCCCCAGGCCCCTCCAGCATTTGTTATTGCTTGACTTCTTTATGATAGCCATGCTTTCTGGAGTGAGATGGAATCTTGGTGTTATTATAGTTTGCATTTCTTGAATGAACAGTGATGTTGAACATTTTTTCATATTTTTATTTTCCATTTGTGTTTCTTGTAGTGATGCTAATACTAAAAGCCTTAGAAATGATTTTATTCTCTTTATTATACACAATGTCATTCATAAAACTCAATAACAACACATGTTGAAACCATATGCTGTTAAGGTATGGACTTGAGATCCAATCCTTTAGAAGCTTAATAACCTTAAGGCCTAGTTAACCTTTCTAAATTTCAGTGTCCTGATTACACAGAGAGAATAGTTTTATGAGAGTTACATGAAAAAAATGAAGATGCAGGGTTTAATAGAATACTCAGTGTCCTGCTTAATGTGGTGTTTTTTTCTTAGATACCTTCCTATCTTTAATTTTTAGTTTCTGAAGTTTTGTTCACCTTCTGATCCTCCTCCTCTTTCATATCTTTTTCAATTTCATAAGAACCTGATGCCCCATTTCTGCTGCTCTTCCCTGTGGTGTGCTTTCTAAAATTTTATATGTGTGTAGTCATTTATTCACTGAGCTAGTCAGAGATGCTGTTCAGTGTGTACACTAAACCCTTAATGCTGTTAAAATATTGAAACACATCTGTACCATGTTAAGAAATAGCCACTGCCCTGAGCTCCAGGACCAATCTCAGCCTCTTTCCTGGGATTCCCTAGGTCTTTTCCTTAACTATCAAGTAAAGCTTTACTGTCTGGCATAGTAACAGGTTTAAGAGCCTGGACAAACTGTAAACTAGTATTTACTCTGATTGGTAGGTGTCCTGTTCATGTAACCCTGGCATCCAGTAGACATAGATTATGTACCTACTGTGTCACTCTCAGCCTTTTGCCAGGCCTGTGTCTTCTTCTCTCTCCCAGCAGTGGCCCAGGGAGCCAGATTACTTGGGGAATAAGACAACTACCACCTAATTCATCCTCCTTGGCCTGACAGAGAATGTCAGTCTGCAATTCATCCTTTTTGTTGTCTTTTTCTTTGTCTACATAGTCACAGTTGGGGGCAACTTTGGTACCTTAGCTGCTCTAATAGTGGAACCCAAACTCTGCACTCCCATGTACTACTTCCTGGGGGTCCTGTCTCTGCTGGACATCAGGTGCATCATGGTCACTGTTCCTCCAATGCTGGTGTGTCTCCTGGCCCATCAATGCAGAATTCCCTATGCTGGCTGCCTTTCACAGCTCTTCTTTTTCCACCTCCTGACTGGTGGGGACTGACTGTCCCATCTTGACAGCCATGGCCTATGACTGCTACCTGGCCATCTGCCAGCCCCTCACCTACAGCACCCGCATGAGCCATGAGGTCCAGGGTGCCCTGGTGGGCATCTGCTGCACCGTCTCCTTCATCAATGCTCTGACTCACACAGTGGCTGTGTCTGTGCTCGACTTCTGTGGTCCAAACATAGTCAACCACTTCTACTGTGACCTTCCACCTCTGTTCCAGCTCTCCTACTCCAGTATCCATCTCAATGGGCAGCTGCTGTTTGTGGGGGCCACCTTCATGGGAGTGATCCCCGTGATCCTCATCTCAGTGTCCTACACCCATGTCGCTGCTGCAGTGTTGCGGACCCACTCGGCTGAGGGGAGGAAGAAGGCCCTCTCCATGCTTGGCTCCCCCCTCACCATGGTCTGTATCTTTTATGGAAATGGCTGCTTCAGTTACATGCGCCTGAGCTCGGTCTCAGCCTCAGACAAGGACAAAGGGATTGGGATCCTTAACACTATCCTCAGCCCCATACTGAACCCCATCATCTACAGCCTCCAGAACCCCAATGTGCAGGGCGCCCTGAAGAGGGTGCTGACGGGGACAAAAGCTCCATCGTGAGAAGGCTGACTGCGGGTGCCCAAATGCCCCTACTCCTCGGAACCCTGACTTTCTCAAGCTGAATACTGAGATAAGAGAGGATGGAACTTCAGGGGTTTGGTTTGAGTGGGAGGAGGGTAGCTAGTGTGGGTCAGGGTGGAAGGTGGTGTGACTGGATTCAAGAGAAAGGCTAACATTTAGGATAATGAGTGTATGAAAATGCATTAAAGACAGATGAGGGAAATTATAATTTGGGTGAGAGAATGGGCAATGAAATATCCTGTTATTTTTTATGCAATGACTATGCATTTGATATATTTAAATTGTTTATAAACAATACAGGTAAACTATATTTTACTCATGTTGGGATCTTGTTTTTTAAGGACTGTATATTAAGAAGTAATTCTGGGGTTGTGAAGTTAAACTGGGATTGGGAGTATTCTGGAGCAGGTTGGAGGTGCTCTTTGGGCTATCTGGCCACTTCTCCAAAGAAGAACTCTGTTCTTCTTGTTTCCAAAACTCTGTTCAATTTCCTACTAACTCATCCATGGCAAAGCATACTTATATTCTGGTGGGTGACCTGATTCTCATGGTCACTCCATCAAGGAGAGAGTATTTTATCACATATTTTATCAGAGGAACATTTAAAAGATAGTAAGATTTATTTTTATTTTTAATGGCACAGTTCACTGGTTTACAGTGGACATTCTGATGAACATGTCTGTGTAGATCATTAGTAAAGCTGGAAAGACTGCGAAGGGAGATGCTGTTTGTAATCTGTAATGACTGTTTACTGGAGCTGAGATTTTACTATCAGGATCAAAACAGTCCAGAGAGTAATGACCAACATAAGAGTCTTTTTTTTTTTCCTGTAGAGTACCACGCCATTTCTCAACTGTCAAGCATTTCAGATGGTTCCTGTGAAAGAAGTTAACATTGATGGCATGCTTATTATACATTTGTGGAGGACATCAGGGAACCTTAGAATACCTGAGAACTCTAACAAAATGATTTTCAATCAAGCCGTATCCATAGTCATGCCAAAAATTCAGCGAACTCCTGGGTCTTGCTCAGCATTCTCTTGAACTCACTTATATCTACCCTGTTGACTCCTTACAGACAGTGCTCAGGTAGCTGCCTCCTGTTGAGGTTCCAGTTGCAACCTGTGAGCCCTGTGCTCCTCCTTGGCTCAGGGATGATTACACTGTCCAATAATAACTGTTATGTGTTTTAAAAATTCCCTAAATAGCCTGAGAGTAATAAAATTTAACAAAAGACTTTTAAAAGAAGAAACTTTCTTGGAATGCAATTATGTATTTATTTGACATTATTGGAAGATTTCCTGAATTTGGGCATAAACTGTAGTATAATTTCTCCTTTCAAATAAGAAAAATTGCCTTAAGTGAAAAGCAAAAAATTACTCCTTGCAAAAATTAGAAAGAGTACCTAATAGCAAAAGCTGAACACAGAGCCCCACAAAAGGAAATCTTACAGCATCCAAAGAGAGGGAGCACACTGTGGGGCTGTGAGATAATAATAATACATAACTGCTCATAAGTTATGCAAAAATTCCTATTCTTTAATTCCTTTTCCTAAGGAAACAATTTTTAACTCTGTCATGCAAATATGAGCAATTTGTACTTCATGAAAATAATTTTGATAAAACCATATTTTTAAATGATTCCCCTATTACTTTGAGTCTTGTATATGTATATTGGACAATGACAGCAGTGTACACGTATGCATGTGGAGAATATCTGGATGTCCTCTCCCATGTGTGGTCATTACTCGCCTGTGGAGGAGAATTGAGTGGGGAGGGCAGTGGGCATGGAGGTTACTTCCTGTCTTTACTCCATTGATTGCATCATTATTTGAAGTTTTTCACTGTGTGCTATAGTCTAAAACATTAAAATATATAAACCGTACAGAGACTCGGTGGTGAAAGTGTGGGGCGGGGAATTGGGTGAGGTGACCGCAGTGTTTTGCTCCAGTCTCCAGAGGGTCTACTGTCATCTTTACCTTTGAGAAACAGTGTGTCAACCTCTACCCCACACAAGGACATTGGGTCCACTTGCTCAGGATTCAGAGGCCTGGAAGGGACATGAAGTAGCCATACTGTCTCTGCCTATTCTTGCCAGTTAAGGGTCTAATGAAAATGATCCCAACCTTAAAAGTATACACCTAAATAAACCTTCTCACCCTGTTCCTATCATGTGATCCTGGAAAGTGAACTCTCCACACCTGCTCTCATTCTGACCACCGTCTACATGCCTCCCCTCAGCACTCTGACTGCTTGCCTGATTTTTATGCTCTTTATGTAATTCCAGGAAAAGGCAGTGGTGAATTTCCTTTGAGGTGGATGTGGGACTTCTGTGAACACAGAATTAAGGACTGCTGACGTTAAAAGGGACTTCTGGTCCAGCCACCACAACTTCACATAGAAGTATGTTCCAGATGCCATCACATCAGTTCTCAGTTCACCTGCACACTTTTGAGGGCAGCCGTGATCCATCTGTGAAGTTTGGCAGATGTCATACTCATCACCTTGGTATCTACACATGTCTGCTTGGAGGTGCTCACACACGTCACAACACCGCCTTCCATTCAGAGCACGGCCGTGTGCACAGCACACAGAATAGTGCTGGTGGTCACATTGGGGCTTGGGAGAACTGTATGGCAGAGTATATTTTCTGTCATTATTCTACTGGCTCTCAACAGTGTCCTCAAAATACTTAAAAATTGGTGTTCTCATTTGGATTTTGTAACGACACTATTGATGTCAGCCACACTGAGAGCCAGGGCCTGGATTAGAGTGTAAAAAAGCTGTATTTTATTATCTTCATAGGTCAAAAGGGTACAGACAGACCAAGTATTTTCCAGAGGTCATGGAGTTAGAAGTAAGCAGCTTCCAAGTCCCAGTTCCTGTCCAGTATCTTTGTCTCTCTCCTTAATTGTAGTGAATCGCTGCAGAATTTAAAGGAACACAGTGATGCTGATTCTAGGTGCAGTGAGTCTCAGAAATATGAAGAGAGTCAAAGATGAGCGAGGGCAGGCATCAGCAGGACTGATGCAGATGCCAGTTCCAGCCTCTGCTACTTTAATTTACGTGATTACTTAAGCTTTGATTCTTTTATCAACCAAGCAAATCTCTTCCAAGAATCTTAGGCTCTTTTTTCACTCACCCACTACATGACCCTCAGATCCTACAGGAATCCCAAGGGTGGAGGGAAATAAGTGATGAAGGACAATTAAATGGGCAGACAATAAAGCCGAGAACTGGTGGATAACACAGGAACAAGTCACACGGTGGATCTCTGACGAGCCATCATTGGTCCCTGGGTCTCAGTTACAGATGTGACAGATGCCAGAACTGGAGGTGGGGACAAGGGCCAGAAGTGAAGGCCTGAAAGATGGCAACAAATGAAACAAAAGAGGGCGCTCTGGGAGAGGTCCTGGATTGTCACCCAGAAAACAGCGAACTGTGGTTTCAGAGTTTGGGTTGGCGTGATCTAAGGAGTCAAAGTATGAGGTCCCTAATGAGTTTCAGATTGTCATTTAGTAGTCACAGGTGGTTGGCCAAGCAAAAACGTAAGGAAAGACAAAAGCAAAATCTAGCATTTTCCAAAAGACAGAGAGCAAGAGGGAAACCAAGTCCCCTCACTGCATGATGCTAGCCATGGAGGCCAGCATCTGATGAGCAGCTGGGAAAGCTGGGCTCAGATCAAACTGCTCCTTGCTGCCCAGGTAACCTTAGGCAAGAGGGTGTTGTGGGACTCCATGCTCTCATGTATGAAATGGGAATTATAACGTGTACTTCCAGTGATTTTTATGGGTATTAAATGACTTGAGCTGCAGAATTTTTGAGTTCATGTGAATTGCACTGGGCTTTGAATGGAAGGAGTTACCATATTTCTAGAAGTTGAGCTGTCTCTCTAATCCCTGCCATACCGAGGATGGACTCATCCTACCCACGAAAATGCCCACTCCAGCCCTCCTGTCCATAGCTATGACCTTTGTTCTCCCTTGGACATCCTGTCTATGCATGAACCAGTGAGATGACTAAAGCTACAGAAGCCACTGTATCTTTCCCTGCACTGGGAGAGGCATGATTAACCTCTTGGGTCCCCAAACTCTTCATATATTTTGATGTTGAAGAATCTAATTGATGAATGCTGCTCTGTTTTTCAGCTCTGCAGGGCTTCAGGAGGCACTGATCTAGCATCTATTTCCATGGAGACTGCCAGGGCCAGGATTGGGGACTAAAGTCATTATAAGTTCCACAACAGAAGCCTCTAACTCCCAAATGAGACCTTGAGATAACTCATGCTACAGGGGTTGAGGGAGTACTGGGGATTTGAAGACTGTCTCATGCATGTCTGCTAATAAGGCCAGGGAGAAGGGAAACCTGGGAAAGACTAACTTCCTCTTCCATCTTTAGTCTGAAAGGGACTGGGACCTTAGAGAGTGGAGGAGCCCAATTATGCATGGGTGGTGTCAGCAGTATAGTTAACAAGACTAATTAGCCAAATTGTGAGTGTGTTGGAAGAAGAAATCCCGAGCTTGGGCAGTTGTCCCAATACAGCAATACAGCTGTCCCCCTTTTCATGGGGTTGCAGGCATTGCACTCTTCCTACCACCTTTGCGCCCCTAACTCTGCTGTTCTCTCATTCTTCTCCTTAACGCAGCAGTTTATTTTTATATTCCACACTAATAAATGCATCTGCTTCAGTTTTCAGTACCTATGCAGTTTTGTACCTGCTCAATTATTTCTTTAATCAACCTCTTGTTGTACCCCTTTGATAGTCGCCAATTTCCCACTGCCTTTATCTAGTTTTTTCCATGGAATTTTCAATACCTTTATGAATTTGAAAAACTATAACTTGCATATATTGCACTAGTTGATCATTGTAAGATCATTTTCTTAGTGCTAAGCAGCTGTAGATTTACTATTTCAAAAACCTTTACAATGTGATACATGAATCTGTATTTCAGTTTACACTTCTTGATGAGTAGGGTCCAGATTGTCTTCTTATAATAATGCAGTACAAACACTTTATCATAGTTGATGACAAATATGTTCTTGCTACGTTTCTCTTACTTTGATACTAATACTGTTTTTGATGAATAATTTTTATATTGTGAAGCATGTAAACATTTATTTTATGATTCTGTCTTTGTTTTGCACTTGAAATTGTTTTCTTAAACTTTAAAAAAATCTTTTTTCCACTGCTTTTTTCATGACATATTTTTACATTTTAAATTTTTAAAAAAATTTCTATCCAAAACTTCTTTTTACCCACAATTTCTTTTAATACATGATATGAAATAGCGATAAGAATTTATTGTTCTAAAATATAATACTTGTAATACTTTCATTCTTTTGAATGGTTTCATACTATTTTGTTATGTTCCATATTATTGCAGGTGAAGGTATGATCAACTATTCTGAAGAAAACAAAGAGACATTATAGCAACCTGAAAAAAAATAGGATAGCCACTTTAATAAATGCTGTTGGAAAAACTGGCTTTCCACATGATATCCTGAAAAAAAATCCTGTGTTGCCTGCATTGTTCTGTTCTGATTTGATTTGTTCTGTTTTTTTTAAATTTTGTTTTGTTTTCTTTTTTAGTTTTATTTAAAAGAGGGTAAAATTAAACATATCAAAACAGATCATAAGAAAACAATGTAAGGGACACAGATTTCAAAGCAAGACAACAGCAGATCTTCACTGTGTATCATACTTTCTCTTGTTTTTTCCCAAATACTTGTCCTTTTCTTTGCACACAATGAATTCATACAAAACAAAATAGTACTAAACTTCTCATAACAGGATGATGAAGGCATTTTAGGTCTTCATAACCAGACAATTGAGAAGTCAACAATGGCTGCCATAATGCATCTTGTTCTCTTCAAAATAGCTTTCCATACCTTCATGCATGTTGAAATTAAACAATACAAAACAGACTAAAATCACTCTGAACAAATAATAGTAGTATTGTTGGATTTCACATCATGACGCTATGGAATCAGCACTGGGTACCTTAGTGTCTCTTTTTCTTCAAAGTAGCTGTGCATTTCATCATGCATTATATAATCAGTTCTCATAAACTGTTTAGGAGATGTTCTACACATGCATGAGCTTCTAATGTATACCTATCCTTTCTGTATTAGAGGGAAAATCAAAACAAAACTGGACAAAACAAAACAGATTCCTAGAAAAACATGAAACAAAAAAAGACAAATAAACAAAAATAAATAGCAAAGAGCCCAGACAACATAGGGCTTCAAAACAAAGTGGTATGAGTATAACTAGTGTTATTATTTTACATAATGATCTTCAAGAGTTCCTCAGATCACCATACACTAACATGCACAATTGTTTCAATCCTATGAATGTTAACTGTTTTGTTTTAAGACCATATAGAATTTGTAGCACAATCATCTTAGCTATCCTGTGTGTTTATAGAATTTTAGATATTTTTTCTTTTCCCTTCTTTTTCTTCATTTTCCCTGAGATATTATATTTTTCCCTTTAAGTAGATTTTTATCCTTTCTTAAAAACCTCCTTTTTTGGGCTAAACATGTTCACTGGAAAAAGGATAGCCACTTTAATAAATGCTGTTGGAAAAACTGGCTTTCCACATGCAGAAGACTGAAACTAGATCCATGCCTATCACTATGCACACAACTAAAGTCCAAATGGATCAAAGATCTAAATATTAAAACAGAAACACTAAATCTACTGGAAGAAAAGGTAGGTAAAAGTCTTGGAGACATAGGGGTAGGCAGAGAATTCATGCACAAAACTGCATGGGAAATACTCCAAAGAATCAACAACTCGGATCTCATATTGAAAAGTTTCTGCACTTCAAGGAAATCACCAACAGAGTGAAAAGAAAACCAACAGAGTGGGAAAAAAATTTTAACCAGCATCCCCTCAGACAAAGGACTTCTGACCAGAACATATAAAGAATTGAAAAAAATCAAGCCCCCCAAATTCAAAGACCTTTTCCAAAAATGGGCATCTGAGATGAACACGCAGTTCTCAGATGAAGATATAAAATGGCAAATAAATACATGAAGAAATGTTCACCATCACTGGTCATTTGATAAATGCAAATTAAGACAGCACTGAGATTTCATCTCACTCCAGAAAGAATAGCTGCCATGAAGAAAACAACTGATAACAAATGATGGCAAGGCTGCGGGGATAAAGGAATACTGCTCCACTGTTGGTGGGAGTGCAGACTGGTGAAGCCCCTATGGAAATCACTATGAAGATTTCTCACAAGACCAGGTTTGGAAGTTTAATTCAACCCAGCTATTCCCCTCCTGGATATTTTCCCAGAAAACCTGAAAATGTCATATCAGAGTGATATATGTGCCCCCATGTTCATAGCAGCACAATTTGTAATAGGTAAAGCTTGGAAACAACCAAAATGCTCATCAACTGCAGAGTGGATGAAAAAGATGTGATATTTTTATACAATGGAATATTACTCAGCTATAAAAAAGGATGCCCTTGAGGCCTTTGTATTGAAATGGAGGCAACTTGAGCCTATTCTCATAAGTGAAATAACTAAGAATCATATTTATAAATATCACATTGTGTCTCTATTGTAAAAAGTAGTAAGAAACGTAGGAGTAATAAAACCCAAAATGTGTAATTTCTATTGTAAAAAAGAGAGGAAAAGAAAACACTCTAAAGGGTATAATTCCATTTATGTTTAAGTGTGTAGGATTTATAATCAAATTACTAAGTTTTTGCTGGATCATTGAGCAGAACTGTTTGCAGTCTCATGGTTTGAATATCCACCTTTTGTGCTTTAATTCTTGAACTTGAACAACTACTTCTAAGATGACAGTATGTAATTTGTCAACTAGTGATTTCTTAGGGTTTATTTTATTTCATTTTTTAAATTTTGTGTTATTTCTTCCCTTGTTTTTTTTCTCTTTAAATAAAAAATTAAAAAAAGAGAAAAAAGTGGTTTTTAATGTGCTTCTATGGAAAAAAAGCCTCATTTTTTGAGTTTTTGTAACTTATGTACTCTTACCATTTCTTACAGTATGGGGACTATGCAGTATTTACACATATGAGTTTGATTTATTTCACTTATGAGTATGGATTCAAGTTGCATCCATATATTTATAAATATCTCAATGTGATCATTCTTTATAGCTGTGTAATACTCCATTGTATAAAAGTACCACAATTTTTTAATCCATTCCTCGGTTGATGGGCACATAGGTTGTTTCCAGATCTTGGAAACAAATTGTGCTGCTATAAACATGGGTGCACATATATCACTGTGGTAAGATGTTTTCAGTTCTTGGAATATACCTAAGAGTGGAATACCTGGGTCAAATGGGACCTCCAACACCAGCTTTTTTTTTATTTATAGGGAAAAAAAAAACAGGAAAAAGGTAGAAATATTACAGAATTTCAAGAAAAGAAGATAAATAGTAAGAAATCACTAGTTGATACATTACACATTGTTCTTTTAGAAATAGTTATTCAATTTACAGGATTAAAGCACATAAAGTAGGCACTAAAGCAGTGAGAGTGTAAACAGATCTGTTCAAAAATCCAACAAGAACCTAGAAATATGGTCATCAATTCCAAACATCTAACATACACGCAGCTATATCTTTTATAGCGCTTCCCATTTCCTCTTTTTAAATAGCAATTATACATTTTTAAAATTTTATTTAAAGAGAAGAAAAAAAGAAAAAAACCAAAAGGGTAGCAATAATACAGAATTCTAAAAGAAAAAAAGAAAAAGGAGAGTGAGAAAAAGCCCCATTAAGAAATCAATAATTTGTAAATTATGTATTGTCATCTTGGATGCAGTAGTTGAAGTTACAAAGTTAAAGCGTACATAGTAAATATTCAAACAGTCAGACTACAAACAGTTTTGCTCAAAGATCCAACAAAGATTCAGCAATATGGTCATCTATTTTACGCATTCAAACTTACATGCAGTTATATCCCTTAGAGCATTTTCCTTTCCTCTCTATTTTACAATAGCAATTACACATTTTGGTTTTATTACACTTGTAGTTCTTATTTACTTTTTACACTAGAGACAAAATATATTTATAAATATGATTCTTATTTATTTCCACTAATGAGGCTAGTCTCAAGTTGTCTCCATTTGCCTATGAAGGACTCAAGATCATCCAATTTTATAGCTGAGTAATATTCCATCGTATAAAAATGCCACGTCTTTTACATCCACTCTGCAGTTGATGGGCATCTTGGTTGTTTCCAGGATATAGCTATCACAAATTGTGCAGCTATGAACATGTGTGCACATATATCACTGTGATATGAACTTTTCAGTTCTTTCAGGAAAACGTCCAGGAAGGGGATAGCTGGATTGAATGGGGCTTCCAATCCTAGTCTTCTGAGAATTCTCCATATGGATTTCCATAATGGTTGCACCAGTCTACCTTCCCACCAACAGTGGAGCAGTGTTCCTTTTTCCCCGCAGCCTCACCAACATTTGCAATCAGTTGATTTCTTGAAGGCAGCTATTCTTTCTGGAGTAAGATGGAATCTCAATGCTGTTTTAATTTGCATTTCACGAATGACCAGTGATGTTGAACATTTCTTCATGTATTTATTTGCCATTTGTATATCTTTCTCTGAGAACTGTGTGTTCATCTCAGATGCCCATTTTTGGAGAGGGTCTTTGAATTTGAGAGGCTTGATGTTTTTCAATTCTCTATATGTTCTGGACACAAGTCCTTTGTCTGAGGGGTTGGTGGTTAAATTTTTTTCCCACTCTGTTGGTTTTCTTTTCACTCTGTTGGTGATTTCCTTTGAAGTGCAGAAACTTTTCAATAATGTGAGATCTCATTTGTTGATTCTTTGAAGTGTTCCCATGCAGTTTGCGTTTGGTTCATGAATTCTCTGCCTACCCCTATGTCTCCAAGACTTCTACCTACCTTGTGTTCCAGTAGATTTAGTGTTTCTGTTTTAATATTGAGGCCTTTGATCCATTTAGACTTTAGTTTTGTGCATGATGATATGCATGGATCTAGTTTCATTCTACGGTATTTAGAGAGCCAATTTTTCCAACACCATTTATTAAAGAGACTATCCTTCTTCCAGTGGACATATTTAGCCCCTTTGTCAAATATCAGGTAGCTGAGTGTCTTTGTAGTTATGCTTGCATCTTCTAATCTGTTCCATTGATCCTCAGGTCTATTTCTTTGCCAGTAACAAGCTGATTTTATCACTATGGCTTTATAGTACTCTTTCAAGTCAGGAATTGAGATGCCTCCTGCCTTGCTTTTGTTGCCTAGAATTGCCTTTGCTATTCTAGGGTTCTTCTGTTTCCAAATAAATTTTAGGAGTGTTTTCTCTAGATCTGTGAGGTATATCAATGGTATTTTGATTGGGATTGTGTTAAACCTGTATAACAGTTTTGGGAGTATGGCCATTTTCACAATGTTGGTTCTGCCTAACCAAGAGCAAGGAATGTCCTTCCATTTTCTAATATCCTCTTCAATCTCCTTTTTCATGCAGTATAATTTTCAGCATATAGGTCTTTTACATTTTTAGTTAGGTTGATTCCTAAGTATTTCAATTTTTTAGGTGTTATTGTAAAGTGCGATATTTCCATAATTACTCTTTCAGTGAGATTTTGTATACAGGAATGGTATTGATTTTCGAGCAATGACTTTGTATCCAGCTACACTACTGAACTTGTTTATTACCTCTAGCAGTCTTTTAATGGAGTTTTTGGTCTTCTACATAGAGTATCATGTGATCTGCAAATAGTGATAATTTAACCTCTTCCTTTGCTGTCTTTATTCCTTTCTTGTCTCATTGCCCTGGCTAGTGTTTCCAGAACTATGTTGAAAAGGAGTGGTGATAGTGGACATCCTTGTCTTGTTCCTGATTTTAAAGTGAAAGCTTTCAGTTTTTGTCCATATAATATAATGTTGGCTGTTGTTTGTCATAGATGGCCTTTATAAGGTTGAGGTAGACACTGTGTATTCTGAGTTTCTGAAGGTTTTTTTTCATGAATATGTGTTACACTTTGTCGAAAGCTTTTTCTGCATCTATTGAGATGTCCATGTGGTTTTTGTTTTTGGCTCTGTTGATGTGGTGTATTGCATTTACTGATTTGTGTATGTTAAACCATCCCTGCATTCCTGGAATGAACCCCACTTGGTCATGATGTATAATCTTCTTGATGATTTGCTGCATTCTATTTGCCAGTATTTTGTTGAGACTCTTTGCATCAATTTTCATTATGAGATTGGCCTATAGTTCTCATTTTTGGTTGCATCTTTCTCTGGTTTTGGTATCAGAGTAATACTTGCCTCCAGAAATGATTTAGGGATGATTGCTTTTTTCTCAATTTCACTGAAGAGTTTAAAGAGTACTGGCATCAAATCTTTTCTAAATTTTGAGTAGAATTCAGCTGTGAATCTATCAGAACCTGGACTTTTCTATGTTGGTAAGTTTTTAATTACATTTTCAATTTCAATATTTGATATTGGATTGTTCAAAACTGCTATATCTTCTTGGTTGAGCTTTGGTAGTTCATATGTTCCTAGAAATCTGTCCATTTCCTCTGTGTTTTCCACTCTATGTGAGTAGAGGTTTTCAAAGTAGGTATTCATGATCTTTTGAATTTCCATGGGATTGGTAGTAATTTCTCCCTTTTCAGTTCTTATTGCATGAATTTGGGTTTTTTTCTTTCTTTCTCTTGATAAGGTTAGCTAGGGGTTTGTCAATTTTATTTATTATCTCAAAATCCAGCTTTTTGATTCAGTAATTCTTTGTATTTTTTTTTACTTTCAATTGCATTGATTTCTGCTCTAATCATTACAATTTCCTCTATTCTATGAGCCTTGGGTTTAGCTTGCTCTTCTTTTCCTAGAAGCTTTTGATGGAGCATTAGGTTGTTTAGCATTTGTGCTCATTCTGTTTTCTTGATATGGCAGTTTATTGCTATATATTTCCCTCTGAAGACTGGTTTCATTGCATCCCACAGATTACAGTATGTTCATTCTATATTTTCATTGAATTGTAGGCATTGCTTTATTTCTTCTTTAATTTCATCTGTAGCCCACTGTTTGTTCAAAAGGTTGTTATTTAATTTCTATGTATTTATGTAGACTTTATAATTTCCTTTGCCATTAACTTCCAATTTCAGTCCACTATGGTCAGGTACTATGCATGGTATGATTTCAATGCCTTTTCACTTACGTAAGAATGTTTTATGGGATAATATATGATCTATTTTGGAGAATGTCCCATGTGCACCTGAGAAGAATGTGTATTCCAATGTGGTTGGGTGGAACACTCTGTAAACATCTACTAAGTCCAATTGCTCACAGGTATGATTCAGTTCTGTTATTTCTTCACTGACATTTTGTCTAGTTGATCTATCTCTTTGTGACAATGGACTGTTAAGATCTCCTGTTATAATTGTATTCTTGTGTATTTGGTTTTTCATGTCCATTAGTATCTGTCTTATTTAGTTGGGTGTTCCTGTATTTGGTGCATATATATTTATAATTTTTAGTTTTCCTCTTGAATTTTACCACTAATAAGTATGCAGTGAGCTTCTCTATCTCTTTTAATCATTTTAGGTTTGAAGTTCATGTTGTCTGCAAATAGAATAGCTACCCCTGCTTTTTTATGGGTTCCTGTTGCATGGAATACTGTTTTCCATCTTTTGACTTTTAATCTATGAGTTTGCTTTTGGGTCGGATATGTTTCTTGTATACAGCATATTGTGGGGTCCTGTTTCTTGATCCATTCTGTCAATCTCTTTCTTTTTATAGGTGAATTGAGGCCATTTACATTTATGGATAGCACTGATATGTACTGGCTCGACTTTGCCATGTTATGTTCCAGTTGTTTCTTTTTGCTTTTCCTCTTACTTAATTACTTAATGTATCTGGTCATTTCTTTCTGTTGTTGTTTTGGGGATTGTGATCTTTTTTGTCTCTGTCTATTATGTCCTTCAGTACTCTTTCTAGGGTTGGTTTGGTGGACATGAATTTCTTCAGTTGTTCTTTGTCATGGAAGTATCTTGTTTCTCCATTAAATTTGAATGAAAGTTTTGCTGGGTACATCAGTCTGAGTTGAAGATTGTTTTCTTTCAAGGGTTGAAATACCTCACTCCAAGATCTTCTTGAATTGAGGGTTTGTGCTGAAAATTCTGCTGTGGTTCTAATGGGCTTTCCCTGATAGGTGAGTTGTGTCTATTCTCTGACAGCTTTTAATATTCTGTTTCTAAGCTGTATGTCTGAGATCTTAATTATTATGTGTCTGGGTGTAGATTGATGTTGATTGTGACTGTTTGGTGTTCTATATGCCTCACTTGTCTGCATATCAGATTATTTCCCCATGTTTGAGAAATTTTCTGCTATTATTTCTGTAAATACTTTATGTATGTCATTTG
>PVLA01018150.1:0-15292 GCA_004027455.1 Hydrochoerus hydrochaeris | reverse complement strand
TATGTCACATAAGTCATTAATTTCATAAATGTCACATATGTCAGATATGTTACATATGCCCTAGGTCAAAAATGTCACACATATCACATATGTCACATATATCACGAACAGCATAAAGTCACATATCCCACAAATGTCATACATATCACTATGCTGTTTATGACATATAAATGTCATATATGTCATAAATGCCATATATAAGTGTCACATATGTCACAAATGTCATAGATGTCACAAATATCACATATATCACATCCATCACAATTGTAGCCTTCATTTTCTGCCTCATTTCCTCTATGCTATTTGTTACCTTTGTTTGTCTAGTTTTCTCCTTTGTCCTACTGCCTGCCTCACTCATTGTGGCCTTTCTGCCACAGTTCCATATATCCTGTTAATTTTTTTCTCTCTCTAGAATGTGCTTCAGTACTCTCTGCAGAGTCTGCATTGGTGGTCACAATGGAAGCATCTTGCAATTTCTCTGATGGTTAACATTCTCTCTTTATATTTGTTTGTTATCTGGATTATTTATGTGTCATATACGTTACATATACCACATATGTGATAAATCTTATATGTCATAAACGTCACACATGTCATATATATGTCATATATATCACATATGATATTTTTATGTCAAATATGTCATATTTGTCACTTATATATCATATACATGTCCTAAATGTCACTTTTGTAACAAATGTCATAAATGTCATATACGTCACTTATGTCACAAATGTCATAAATGTCATAGAGCCCAAATATGTCACGTCATTAATGTCATAAATGTCATGTATGTCAGATATGTTACATATGCCCTAGGTCATAAATGTCACATATATAGCATATGTCATGAATATCATAAAGCCATATGCTACATATGTCCTATATATCACATATTCTATAATGACATATAAATGTCATATATGTCATAAATGGCATATATATCATAAATGTCACATAGGTTACAAATGTCATAGATATCACAAATGTCACATCTGTCACAATTCTAGCCTTTGTTTGTTGCCTGATTTCCACTATGCTATTTGTTGCCTTTGTCTAATTTTCTCCTTTGTCCTACTGCCTGCCTCACTCATTGAGGCTTTTCTGCCACAGTTCCTCAAATCCAGGTAATTTTTTTCTCTCTCTCTAGAATGTACTTCAGTACTCACTTCCATTCATTCTTATTATGATGAATGGGTAAATTGATCCGACCCGTGAATCAGTCCGTGGGTCTCACCTGGAGGGGAAAAATGGGGAGGGGAGACAGGGCAAGAGGAGAGAGTGATGGAGACAAGTTGAGGGATTCCAATCAAGTCTCCTTTATTGAGGAAGTGTCCCTGGCTTATATAGAAGTGGAGGCAGGAAGTTATCAAGCACGAACAGGTCATCGTCATATCCTGGGTCAGGCGGGACAGGATCATGGGAAATGTAGGCTGACACACTGGATGCCCACAGGAGGGAGAGACGGGGTGGCAGCAGTGAAGCTATCATGCCGCTCCCTACTTCTCCTCCCTTGTCACTTTATAGGAGTATGGCAGGCCCTGTGAGGACAGCGCCTGTCTTGGGTCAAGGACTCTTTATATGAACCCAACCAGGCCTTACCCATCATGGGCCTGCAGGACAGCAATTGGTCCTGTGCCTGTCTTAGGCTGCCAGTGGTGTAACATATGTGTCCTAGTTGCCCGTCTCTGGCTGCCTGTCCAGTGTCTCAGGGCAGTTGGCCCACATCATGTTATGGGTCATTTGTGGGGGTTGTTTCCCACCAAGTTTGTTGATCTGCCATCTCCAATTGATGATAATGTACCTGAATGGGCTTGGCCAGGAGCGCATCAACCCTATTGTTAAGGAGTATCATGATCCTTTGGAAAATGCAGGGGCCTACAGTAAGAAGCAGTAGCAAGGT
This sequence comes from Hydrochoerus hydrochaeris, assembly GCA_004027455.1. Taxonomy (NCBI): domain Eukaryota; kingdom Metazoa; phylum Chordata; class Mammalia; order Rodentia; family Hydrochaeridae; genus Hydrochoerus; species Hydrochoerus hydrochaeris. Next base: position 13,389 of record PVLA01018150.1, on the reverse strand, counting down.
GGGCAGTGGGCCTAATAAAGGTGCAATGTAAGGAAAAAGGCCTCCCCACATGGAGGAGAGGGAGGTTTCTCTTAGGTGGTCTCTTTCTCTGTTTTTGAGGTGGTCTCTTAATTTTGTCATGGAATCTTTGATGATGCCCAAATGGTCAGCGTAGAAGCAGCATTCTTCCTTGAGGGCGGCACATAGTCCTCCTTCCTTTAAAAATAAAAGGTCTAACCCTCGTCTGTTTTGTAAAACCACTTCAGATAAGGAGGTTAAGGATTCCTGTAGAGCTGTTATGGAAGTCTCTATCTCCTTCAAATCTTGGTCTATAGCTGTTTGTAATTGACATATTTGTTATTGTCCCATGACTAATTCTGAGGTTCCTGTTCCTATACCTGCCGTAACTCCCATCCCTAGGAGTATAGCTAAGGTCAATGATATTGGTTCCTGTTTAGACCTATAATCTCTTTGGGAAGCCTGGAAGAGGTAATATCCAGGATGGTACACAATGCGAGGAAAAACATTCACAAGGATACAATAGTCAGCTGACGTATTGAAAACATTAGTCACTACGCAGGGAGTGAAGCCAGTATTACAGGCCCAAAATGTCCTGGGAGGTGGAATGATATATTTACCCTTGTAGAATGATTGGTGAAACCAGGCACATAGAGGCTTATGTTTACCCTGCCAGTTACTGGGCTGACCAAGGCAAGTTCCTTGTCCTGAGACACTGGGGAGGGTCAATTTATGAAATTGGGACCATAAACATTGGCTTGAGTCAGAGGGAGTATTGAAGGACGCATTGAGGGCTTTTCCTTCATAGTATGGGGGAGGGGCACTTAGACATAACCAACAAAATTGAGTTAAATTAGGCTGTGTATGGTTTAAGGTGGTGTATGCCCCTTCAATCAAATTAAACAGGTTAGAACTTGGACGTAGGGGGGTGGGTGTAAGACCTGATTGGTTCATGGGGGTTAAAGTGGATGGGAAGGCACAGGAAGCCTCTGGGGCTAGGTGGCTTATGGTGGTGCAGAGGGGAGTTTTTGGACAGCGGCATTGGCGCTCCCTCTGGAGGGGGGTTTTTGGGCAGGATTTGGGCCTATGGGCACAGCTGGGGTCTGTATAGGAGCCTTTTTATGAGAATAAGACCACCTGCATCTTTGCCAGTGTTGTAATATCGAAATCCCCAGGTGTGCCCTGTCAGCCAGCCAGATTCATCAGGAGTGGTGATGGTGAGGTCTAAATAATTACAATCTCGTTTAGAGTTGAACCACCAATCAAATGGTTGGCAACCTGATGGACCCCACTGTAATTTAAGATGTCTGTCAGGAAAGGTGTGTTGCCATCCTGTTCCAACCGTTTCACAACCCCAGTAGGCACAGTAGTAATCTCCTGGAGAGTTACAGTATGCTCTACCTTCTGTTGCAGCGGGACAAAGATAGACTGGTAATCTATTGTGGCATGGCTCAATAGGCACAAGCTTACAGGACGTGACCTTAAAATTTGGATTTCATGATCCTGTCCAGGCCGCAACCTCCTGTTGGTCACTCCAGCGAGTAATTGTCCACTTCCAGGGTTGATGGGAATTGCCATCTGCTAGATGTAGTTGTGTCAAGAGTCTGATGATGGCCCATAAGGCTTTGGGAGGTTGTATCATCTGTAAGAGAACACAGGGGGTTGTGCCTCAGGAAAGGATATTATTCCTGGGCATCGCATAGAATCTTTGATGAAGGGCTGTCTACTTGTTTTACAAGGTGTTCAGGTAGCCATCTAGCCTCTTTTTTCTGTTTGGAATAAACACAGACTGAGCCTTGTCCCCAGATAAGAACAGGGTCAGGGCCGTTCCATGTATTGGTCATTGGGTCTTTCCATAACACAGATGCAAATTGCGTTTGTGTCTGTGTATGCCAGAAACGAGATGCCACAGAGTAACCTGAAGCATCCAAGGACAAAAAGTTTAAAATGAAGACAGCATGTGAAAGGATATTTCTGGGAGACCCCCAGGTAGGGTAGCATGTTCCCCCTTTTATTTTTTCTATAGTGGACTTAAGGGAGCAGTGTGCATGCTCAACAATGCCCTGTCCTTGAGGATTGTAGGGTATACCTGTAGTATGAAGAATATTGAGGCACTTGCAAAATTGAGTGAAGGAGGTGCTGGTATAGCCAGGGCCATTATCAGTTTTGAGCTGTTGAGGGCACCCCAGAACTGAGAAGGCTGACAGCATGTGAGCTATAATATGTTTAGTAGTTTCTCCAGTTTGGAGGGTGGCGAAGATGAAGCCACTATATGTGTCAATAGTTACATGCATATATTTTAGGTTATCAAATTCATTGAAATGAGTAACGTCCATTTGCCATAAAGCATTAGGGATTAGGCCTTTTGGATTGACACCTAAATGTTGGATGGGTAAATGGATGGCACAAGGGGGGCAGTTTTTTACAATCTGTTGAGCTTGTTCTCGGGTAATTTTATGGAAAAGGCGGAGAGTTTGGGCATTAAGGTGATGCAGTTGATGAGTCTGTTGGGCCTTAAATACCTTGGAGTTATCTGTGGGCTCAGAGTGGGTCATAAAGACTTGTGCACATGTGGCAGTATCAGCCAACTGATTTCCTCGGGTAAGGGGCCCAGGGAGGTTGGAGTGGGCTCATAGGTGACCAATAAAGAACTTATGGTAATGGAGCCATATGATATCCTGTAACCATTTAAATAAATTTGTAGCTGGAGAAGCATGGTGGATAGCAGCAACAGTTTCTAGTAATGGAACAGACTGAGCAAGGTAAGCACTATTGGTGAACAAATTGAAGGGTTGGTCTGGTAAGCGGTGAAAACTGTGATAATAGCCTGTAGTTCCACCAGCTGGGCAGAAGAGGTATCCATCTGGAAGGTAAAGGCATTGTCGTGAGCCACATAAGCAGCCCTGCCAGAGGAGGAGCCATCAGTGAATAACATTTGGGCATTGGGGATGGGTTGTGAAGCTATGATCTTAGGGAATACGAATGAGTGATGGTTGGCAAAATCAATTAGCTTATTTTGGGGGTAATGGTTGTCAATGGTCCCTGAAAAGGAGGCTAGGGTGATAGGCCACACCTCTGTTGTCTGGAGTAGCTAGTCCATTTGGTCCTTAGTAAAGGGCTGGATGATAATGTCTGGCTCTTTGCCAAAATAACATCTTCCTTGTTTTCTGCCTTGAATTATTAGATCTGAAACTGCTTGGTAGTAGGGTAGGAGTGTTCTTTTTGGGGAAACTGACAGGTGGATCCACATGAGAGGAGTCTGTTGCCAGAACACTGCTGTGGGGCAAAGCTTTGTGTTAAAGATGAGAAGTTGTAAAGGCTTATCATAATCTATGAAGGAAACAGTTTATTGAGCGATAACCTCTTCCACTATATTGAGTGCCTTCCTGGCATTAGGCATGAGCTCACAGGGGGAGGTTGGGTCGATGTCTCCCCAGAGGATATCATAGAGGGGTTGTAGATCATGTTTGGTTAATTTTAAATAAGGTAAAAGCCAATTAATGTCACCTAGAAGCTTTTGGAAATCATTAAGTGTCTGAAGGTTATCAAGTCTTAACTGGGGCCTTGGAGAAAGTACTTGAGTGCCCTGTAGCTGAAAACCCAGATATATATATATATATATATATATATATATATATCTGTAAGCTGGACTTTATCAGGTGCTATTTGGAGTCCAGCCTTTTGTAAGGTGACTTTCAGCACCTAACATTTTAAGGTTTGATCTCTATTATCTCCCGCCAAGAGGATATCATCCATATAATGAAGGATATGTATATATTTGGCCAATGATCTCTAACTGGTTGTATGGCAGTGGCCACAAAAGCCTGGCATAATGTAGGGGAGTTCCCTGAGGGAGAATGCACCATTGAAATCTTTGCATAGGAGCCTTAAAATTAGTAGATGGGAGACTAAAGGCAAAGCATTTTTGATCTTGTGGATGTACGGGAATTGAGAAAAAACAGTCTTTGAGATCTATGACAATTTTAAAGAATCCTAGGGGGATGGCACTGGGTGAGGAGAGCCCTGGCTGTAATGGTCCCATTTTGACCATGGTTTTGTTTATTGCCCTGAGATCTTGTAGTAACCTCCATTTTCCTGACTTATCATATTACAAAAATGGGCGTATTCCAGGGGGAATCACTTGGAATAATGTGGCCTGCATTTTGCTGGTCCTGCACCAGCTGTTGAGTGGCTGCAAGCTTTTCAGAGGTAAGGGACCATTGATCGATCCAAACAGGGGTGTCTGACACCCATGTGATTCTTTTTGCATGGGCTACAGAAATATTAATGACCTCTATTGAAAATGGCCTAGGCTGGCTTTTGAGAAATTAGGAGTTGGGGGAATAGGAATTTTGATGCCTAAGCTCTGTTTGCCTAAGCCTTGATTAGGGAGAAACCCATGATTAAGCATTTGTTTGGTGACTATAGTATTAGGGCTGCCCATCAGCATTCCCATCTGGGTTAATAAATCCCTGCCCCACAAATTAAGGGGTAGTCCTGCGACAATGTAGGGTTGTATATGACCTTGATTGTTTTCTTGGTCTTTCCAGGTAAGGAGATTGGCACTACGTTGTGGATTTTTTGATTGTCCAATCCCTTGTAAATGAGTCATAGTTGTCTCTAAGGGCCATGTAAGGGGCCAGTCTTCCTTTCTAATAATAGTTACATCAGCACCCGTATCTATAAGCCCTGAGAAACTTTTTCCATTAAGCGGTAGGATCATAAGGGGTTTGTCTTTGGAAATGAATTGGGCCCAATATATATCTGAAGACCCAAGTGATGAGTCTCCCCTATAGGAAGCCATGGTTGTATTAGGAGTTTGAACTAAGGGCAGCAGCACCAATTGGGCAATACGTTGTCCTTGAGTGATGGAAACCAGGCCAGAAACGGAGGATGCCATGATGGTAATTTCACCAGTATAATCATTATCTATGATTCCTGGGACAACTTGTAAACCCTTTAGTATTGTGCTGCCATGCCCGAGAATTAACCCACATGTGTCATTGGGAAGGGGGCCAAAAACCCCAGTAGGGATGGCTTGTGCACCCATGTCAGGAGTTAATACTGTGTTGGAGGTGGAACAGAGGTCCAGTCCTGTGCTTTCTGGTGTGGCATGGAGGAGGTCTGAAATAGATTGTTTTGTGTTGGGTTGTTTTGTGCTGGGACAAATCTTATAGCCCCTGGGGTTTGTCCTTGATTGGGGGCCTGGAGCTGACCCCAAATCCCATTTCCCTGTTGGGGGAGGGGGTTGCCATGAATGTCTACTTTTGATTTACAATCTTTAGCCCAATGATATCCCTTTTTGCATTTTGGACATATGTTTTTAGGGTTTGTCCTTTGTTTAGCATCTGGAGACTGTGGGGATTTGGGGCAATCCCTGGCAAAATGGCCTATTTGGTCGCATTCAAAACATTTGCCATTATTAGTTTTTCCTCCTTGTTTGTGTGCGAGAAGAACCTCCTTTACAGCTGCAGCCATAGCTAGGCCTTGATGGTAGGCAGGGCCTATATCAGCGCACAGGCAAATGTAGCCTGAGAGGTCCTCTTTCTTTTTGTGTGGCCTGATTGCAGCCTGGCAGGCAGATGTTGCATTTTTATATGCCAATTGTTTGATTAAGGTGGTGGTGTTTTCTGAGGAGCCAAAGAGGTGCTCAGCTGCCTGTAAGAGGCGAGCAACAAAATCAGTGAAGGGCTCTTCCACTTTTTGTTTAATTTTAGTGAGAGAAGAGGTAACCTCTCCACTGGAAGGAAGTTTTCTCCAAGCCCTACAGGCAGCCATATTAATTTGAGCAAAAAGGCCAGGATCATATTGCATTTGGGCTTTTTTTTGTATTAAAGTCACCAGTTCCTGCTAGCATGGGGAGGGTCCAGGGGTTTTGTCTAGTGGCATTATCATTAGCTATGATTTTTCATTGGTCCAGAAATTCAGATTTCCAAAGCAAATAGTGGCCGCCTGAAAGAGAGGCTTTGGCTAAAACCTTCCAATCATTTGGGATAGTCCAACCTTGTGTCATGGAATCCAGAAGAGCAAGGGTGAAGGTAGCTGTGGGGCCATATTGAGTGATGGCTGTTTTTAATTCCTTGAGAGCAGCTACTGTGAAAGGCGTATGGGTCCTAATGACCCATGGGGCTGGTGGCGTGGTGCCATCTTGAGTATCAGCATTATGCGGAGCACCATTTTGTGGGGGCAGGGTTGTTTCCATTACTGGAAATGCCATGGTGGGAATACCATGTGGCTTTGGGGGATCCATTCACAAAGTTTGAAGTTGTAAAATGAGCCTTTGTTTTTCTTGCTCAAGTTGGACTTGTTGTTGTAAATCTAAATCATGAATCTCAGTTTCTAAAGTAAGGAGGGCAGAAGATGGACTGGGAGGCCCTCAGAGGGCAGGTGGGGGTTCAATTGATAATGCAGGGGCTACAAAAGGGGGATCATGATATTGAGCAGCCTCTTCTGCCAATTGTGATCCATCAACCTCCTGGAAATCGGAAAGGTCAGGATACATAGGCTTATATGGAGGAGGGAGTGTGGTGGTGCCATTTTGAGTATCAGGCAGGGTGGCACCATTTTTGGAGTCCTTGTGTACTCCAGAAAGAGGAAGTGGCAGTAAGTTGCCATCTTGCAGTGGCTCTGGGATGTCAAGGATCACAGAGCTAGGGGGACTGGGCACATTGGGTGCATCCAATGTTGGCTGTGGGGTAGGATTGTGGGAGGAGCACAATGCAGCTTCACCCTGAGTTAGCGTCTCATCAGTTTGGGGCTCTGCATGATGTTGAGTCAGTAGTTCAGAAATTAGATTCCAATATACAAAATAGGTCACTGGGACCTTTTCAGGACCAAAAACTCTTTAGTAATCTTTAAGAGCATCACCTACTCTTTCCCATCATTTAGTACCAATGGAGCCCTCCTGAGGGAACCAGGGGCATACCTTATGTATAAACTGAAAGTATTGTAATAGATCCTTGGCTTTAACCTTTATCCCTCTCACCTTGAGGGCCTTACTAAGGCCAGCAATGAACAATTCGTGTTCACTTAATGCTTGACCCATGTCTAAAGGAAAAAGGGAGTGGATTCTGTTCACTTACCGTGACTCGGGCAAGACGTCAGGTGGTCATCTGCACAAATCACAGGGATAAAATCCCGGAGCAGTTGCCATGGCCATGGATTTACTTTACTGAATGGTCCCGCGTTGAGTCACTCTCACTGGGTGAGACCACGTTGGGCCCCATTTGATCTGGCCCACAGATCAGTCCATGGGTCTCACCTGGAGGGGAAAAACGGGGAGGAAAGACAAGGCAAGAGGAGAGAGAGATGGAGACAAGTTGAGGGATTCCAATCAAGTCTCATTTATTGAGGAAGTGTCCCTGGCTTATATAGAAGTGGAGGCAGGAAGTTATCAAGAATGGATAGGTCATTGTCATATCCTGGGTCAGGCAGGAGAGGATCATGGGAAATGTAGGCTGACACACTGGATGCCCACCGGAGGGAGAGACGGGGTGGCAGCAGTGAAGCTATCATGCTGCTCCCTACAGTAAATCACTTGTGTAGCAGAGATAACTACTGAATTCCTACAGCATGAACTTGCAAAACACTGCACATTTTGTCTATTTCAAGTGTGTGCAGTGTATTTTACAAGAAGTATAAAGCCATTTTGTAGGAAGCATATTGTGTGCTTTGGCTTCCATTCATTCTTATTATGATGAATGGGTAAATCTCTTATGTAGCAGAAATAACTATGGAATTCCTGCAGCATGAACTTTCAAAACACTGCATTTTGGTTCTATTTCAAGTGTGTGCACTGTATTTCACAACAAGTATTAAGGCATTTTGTAGGAAGAGGGTTTTGAGTATTGGCTTCCATTAGTTGTTATTATGATGAATGTGTAAATCACTTGTGTAGCAGAAACAACGATGGAACTCCTGCCACATGCACTTTGAAAACACTGCATTTTGGTTGAATTTCAAGTGTGTGTTGTGTTTCACCAGAAGTATAAAGCATTTTGTAGGAAGCAGCTTTGTGCATTGGCTCCCATTCATTAGAATTATGATGAATGTGTAAATGTCTTATGTAGAACACAGAACAAGTTATTTACTGCTTCATGCCCTTTCAAAACACTGCATTATGGTTCTATTTCAAGTGTGTGCAGTGTATTTCAGAAGAAGTATAAAGGAATTTTTTAGAAAGCAGGTTTTGTGAATTGGCTTCCATTCATTTGTATTAAGAAAAATGTGTAAATCTCTTGTGTAGCACACAGAACTTCTTAATTCGTGCTGCATGCACTTTAAAAACCCTGTGTTTTGGTTCTATTTCAAATGTGTGCTGTGTATTTCACCAGAAGTATGAAGGCATTTTGTAGGAAGCGGGTTTTTGTGCATTGGCTTCCATTAGTTTTTATGATGATGAATGTGTAAATCCCTTGTGTAGCAGAGAGAACTACTGAATTCCTCCCCCATGAACTTTCAGGAGAATGCATTTTGGTTGTATCTCAAATGTTGGTTGTGTTTTAAAAGAAGCATAAAAGTATTTTGTGGTAGGCAGGTTTGGTGCGTTGGCTCCCATTCATTCTGATTATGATAAATGAGTAAATGTCTTGTGTGGCACACAGAACAAATTAATGACTGCTGCATGCACTTTCAAAACACGGTGTTTTGGTTCTGTTTCAAGTGTGTGCAGTGTATCTCACAAGAAGTATAAACGAATTTTTTCAGGAACGGGTTTTATGAATAGGCTCCCATTCATTCTTATTATGAAGAATGTGTAAAACTGTTGTGTAGCATGCAGAACAACTGAATTCCTACTGCATGTGTTTTCAAAACATTGCATTTTGTTTCTATTTCAAGTGTGTGCAGTGTATGTCACAAAAAGTATAAAGTCATTTCTTAGGAAGATTGCTGTGTGCATTGGCTTCCACTCATTCTAATTATGATGAATGTGTAAATGTCTTGTGTATCACACAAAACAGCTGAATTGCTACAACATGCACGTTGAAAACACTGCATTTTGGTTGTATTTCAAGTGTTTTCATTGTATCTCATGAAAAGTATATAGGCATTTCATAGGAAGCAGATTTTGTGCTTTGGCTCCCTTTTGTTCTTATTATGATGAATGAGTAAATCTCTTGTGCAGCACACAGAAGTTCTGAATTCCTGTTGCATACACTTTCAAAACCCTGTGTTTTGCTTCTATTTCAAGTGTGTGCTGTGTATTTCACAAGAAGTATGAAGTCATTTTGTAGGAAGCAGTTTTTATGTATTGGCTTCCTTTCATTGTTACTTTGATGAATGTGTAAATCTGTTGTGTAGCACCCAGAACTACTGAGTTCCTGCTGCATGTACTTTCAAAACCATGCGTTTTGGTTCTAATTCAAGTCTGTTCTGTGTTTCACAAGAAGTATAAAGTCATTTTGTAGGAATCAGGTTTTTTGCATTGGCTCTTTTTCATTTTTATTATGATCAATGTGTAAATGTCTTATGTAGCACACAGAACAAATTCATTACTGCTACATGCACTTTCAAAACACTGCATTTTGGTTCTGTTTCAACAGAGTGCAGTGTATTTCACAAGAAGTATAAAGGTATTTTGTAGGAAGCGGCTTTTATGTGTTGGCTTCTATTAATTCTTACTATGATGAATGTGTAAAGCTCTTTGTGTGGCACACATATCAATTGAATTCGTACTGCATGTGTTTTCAAAACACTGCATTTTGGTTCTATTTCAAGTGCATGCTAGGTATTTCACAAGAAGTTTACAGGCATTTTGAAGGAAGCAGTTTTTGTGCAATGGCTTCCATTCATATTATGATGAATGTGTAAACCGCTTGTTCAGCACGCAGAACTACTGAATTTCTGCTGCATGCTAGTTCAAAACCCTGTGTTTAGGTTCTCTTTCAAGTGTGTGCTGTGTTTCACAAGAATTATAAAGGCATTTTGTAAGAAGCTGGTTTTGTGCATTGTTTTCCATTAGTTCTTATTCGGATGAATGTGTAAATCAGTTGTGTAGCAGTGAGAACTCCTGATTTGCTGCTGCATGCACTTTCAAAACACGATGTTTTGGATCTGTTTCAAGAGTGAGCTGTGCATTTCACAAGAAGTATAAGGGCATTTTGTAAGAAGCATGTTTTATGTATTGGCTTCCATTAATTCTTACTATGATGAATGTGTATATCTCTTGTGCAGCACACAGAACAATTCAATTCTGACTGCATTTGTTTTCAAAACACTGCATTTTGGTTGTGTTTCAATTGTGTGCTGGGTATTTCACAAGAAGTTTTAAAGCGATTTGTAGGAAGCGTATTTTTGTATTGGCTTCCATTAGTTCTTATTATGATTAATATGTAAATCAGTTGTGTAGCAGTGAGACCTCCTGATTTCCTTCTGCATGCACTTTGAAAACACTGTGTTTTGGATCTATTTCAAGTGTATGTGGTGTATTTCACAAGAAGTATACAGGCATTTTTTAGGAAGCATTTTTTATGTATTCACTTCCATTCAGTCAACTATGATGAATGGGTAAATCTCTTGTGTGGCTCACATTACAACTGAATCCCAGCTGCATGTGTTTTGAAAACACTGCATTTTGGATCTATTTTGAGTGGCTGCTTTGTATTTCACATGAAGTGTAAAGGCATTTTGCAGGAAGTGGGTTTTATGTATTGGCTTCTATTCATTTTAACTATGATCAAAGTGTAAATCTATTGCGTAACACACAGAACAACTGAATTCCTATGGCTGGCATGTTCAAAACACTGCATTTTGGTTCTATTTCTAGCGCATGTGGTTCATTTCACAAGAACTATGAAGGCAGTTGTGTTATCCCTGAAAGATGAGTATACTGAGAACAGAGGTTATATACCATGGCTGGGGTCACCACTCCTGGAAAGCTGAGCCAGCATTCACACTGAAGTGGCTCCAATGTCTCTCACTGTGTCCTTCATGTGTCCTCTCAATCATCTACATTCTCCTGGGATGAATAAGAGCCTCTGGTCACAGATCACAGAAATGGACTTATCTTCTTGATTAAGAAATGGATAGATTACTTCAATTGTTTAGGGCAGTGAATCACTGTCTCTGAGGCGCAGCAGGAGACTTATTGAAGGACTAACCCATTGTGGGTTCATGAAAACAAGCCTCGTTAGAAAACAAATGAAAAACCACCCCAAACAACCCAAGCAACACCAACAAAATACAGATTCTCCTTTCTGAGAATGGATAGCCCTGTTTCCTGCTGAACTGTGATCCTTTCTCTGCAGTGATGGAGATGGCCACCAAGACAGCACAGACAACTGCCCCACTGTGATCAACAGTGCCCAGCTGGACACAGATAAGGATGGAATTGGTGATGAGTGTTATGATGATGATGACAATGATGGCATCCCAGACCTGATGCCCCCTGAACCAGACAACTGCCAGCTGGTCCCCAACCCAGCCCAGGAGGATAGCAGGACTAAGCAGGTCTCTTCTGGCCAGGCCTGGGTACATGTCTCTCCCTGGCACTGGGCACTTAGTAGCTTTGCCACTTCTCAGTAGCTGCTGATTCAAACTGGCTTCTCCATGTAGCTGCAAATTTTTGGACAGGCAACATGTGATGGGGACAGCAGCCTCCAGCTTGTTGAGAACTTATGTGTATTTCTGATTGTATGCAACTGAGACCACACAGAGCAAAACAGTACATGCTACATGCAGTTCAGTCCCCCGAGATTTGGAGAGCCACTGCATTGCCACGGCTGCTCCTTCAAATGGAAATTCCAGGAGAGGAACACATAGAAAGAAGGGCATGGCAGAAATGGTGAAGACAGAGGCCACAAACTGAGATGGCTACAGGGACCATGTGTGTCAGGAAATGTGTGCACTGAGTTGATGCCAATTCCTGCCCATTCAGGAGATGGGGTGGGAGACATCTGTGAGTTCATAAGAGGAACTGTGTTCACTTGGAAGGGGCTCATCAAGGTGATGTGAATTCAAGTATTTCAAATGTCTGTCAGCTGCACAAAACTGTCATGGGCCAGGCAGTCTAGGAACCACTGGAATTTGGTCTCAGAGAGATTCTAAAGACAATAGTAATCTCCCTGGTTTGTGTACAGTATATAGTCTGGGAGAGGCTGTAGATGTACAGGTTTATGATCTGCCAGGTAGTGATCCCAGCTGTGCGTGATTAGAACTTCTAGGGACTGACTGGAAGGCAGTTGTTGAAACTGATCTTACATAGAAGCCTGGGTGTGGTGAGGGCCTGGTCACCCACCATGAGTGCTCCAGGATGGGGTCTGGGGCCATCTCAAACAGTCTCCTTTTCCTGTGACTGCTGCACGTCGTGAGGGTGGGAGCTTGGGCTTTGCTTCTGTCCCCTACTTGGTCCCTTTGCTCTGTTGAGGACTGGTGGGCATGGCATGGATGTTATCAAGTCCTACTCCTTTTCTTCCCCAATTCAGGAGATGAGGTGGGAGACATCTGTGAGACTGACTTTGACCAGGATCAGGTCATTGACCAGATTGATGTCTGCCCAGAGAATGCAGAGATCACCCTGACTGACTTCAGGCCTACCAGACAGTGGTCCTGGACACTGAGGGAGATGCCCAAATCGATCCCAACTGGATGTCCTGAACCAGGTCAGTGCCACATGATGGGAAACTACACAAATCTGCCTCTCAACAGAGCCCCTTGTGACAGCAGTAGGCAAATTTTAGAGGTGCTGGCTATGAGGTAGCCCTTCAGTGATTGCTCATGGTAGCACTGCAGTGCATCACTGAGATGATTGACATTAGAACCTAGGCAGCGTAATCTTAGAGCTACACACTCTTAGCCTCTCCAGCAAACTGTATGTGTCCTCACTGTGACTAGGAAAGAAGGCACAGAGAGGTTTTCCAGAGTCATAGGGAAAACCAAACTCATTAAAGTATATGCTGTATGTTTGCCAATTCAGGGTGTATTGAATCAGCTTGAGTGAAAATCTTAGCTCAATTGCTTCTATTAAATAGAGCCTTCTTTAAAACTTCTTCATCACTCTGTGCTTTCTCTGAGTTCATAACAATACACAGCCACTTCCCAGATAATGAAATATTTCCATGGAAATCACACATCACTATCCCATCACTCATACAGAGGTTTTAAGCTTCCCCAGGGTCACTTAGCCCCTTCAGGATTTCTCTAAACTCCCTCAATTCTTTCTCTAGGGCATGGAGATTGTGTAGACTATGAACAGTGACCCTGGTCTGGCTGTGGGTAGGTCCAAGGCCTAAGTTACTATTCATGCCAGCTGTTAATATGGCTTGTCTGTTTTTCTAATCATGTCTGATCTCCATAGGGTACATGGCTTTTAATGGAGTTGACTTCGAGGGGACTTTCCATGTAAACATGCAGACAGATGATGACTATGCTGGCTTTATCTTTGGTTACCAAGAT
>PVLA01018149.1:0-15292 GCA_004027455.1 Hydrochoerus hydrochaeris | reverse complement strand
GGGAGACTCCATCCTGCTCACCTCCCAAAAAACTATACACCTAAACATAAAATGCAAAACTAGAAAATGAGAAGACAGCAAAAATCTAGATGGCTCTGGGCTTGGTAATGACTTTTTAAATAGTGACAGTAAAGCAAGATCTATTCAAGCCCTGCTTTTGACACCACATTTCTCTTAAGTAACAAGCCATGCACAAAAGAATTTGCAGATGAAGGAGTCACAGCCAGGAGGAGGCACATGGAGGTCCAGGGACTTGATGTCCAAGGCCTGGGACCTATTTCTAGCCAGAGACCCAGCCTACTCCCAGCCCACAAGTTTGCCCACAGATTCCTAGAAGGAGAGGCAACCAAGGACCCTGGACAATCAGACATCTCTCAGTACCCTAAAACACTGAATCACAAAATCTCCAATACTGTAATTTTTATTTTATTTTATTAGTTGAATAAAATAATCAATTCTGCTTTAATTTACTTTATAGTAAATGTACTAATTGCTGTACTGAATAAAGTCATAACTAAATGCCATTATAGATTCCTAGGAATATCTGATTATTTCTGTCACAGAACCACAACAAACATCTCAAATGTAACTTCACTGGATTCAGACTTGACTGGAATACAGAACTCTGTGCAGAGAAGAAGTGCTGGCTGGGGGCTGAATTCCCAGAAGGTGCTTAGTGGCCAAGTCCCAGTTTTCATCCAGCTCAAGCCGTTGGCAGATGGATGGATAATGTCCTTCCATTCTCCTGACCCATTCACTTGCTTTCTTTATTGCCTTGAAGTCCCAGGGAATATCTTTAGATGAAAAAAAAGCTAAATGTTTCCACTTATTTAAGAATATTAGCACATGTGAACTGTAATGTAGCATTAAGTTTATCACATTATGTCAAAGAAAATAACTGCCATAAAGGTAACTGTCATAAATATCATAGATATTTAATAAAAGCAATTCACCTGTTATATGGGGAAAGTTATTCTTTTTGTCTGGTATGGAGATCTAAGCATGTACAATAGGCTTCCAATTTGTGACTCATCCCTTCCCATGGTGTCCCACATTGGCCTTGCTGCTCGCAGGACTCAAGTTTCTCCTGGTTATTTTTTTTAAAATTTATTCATTTTTTATTTTGTGAGAACATTTTAGATATACACAATGATAACATTCATCATAGGGAAGTTGCACATGGACATGATATATCTTAGTTCTTTTTTTCCATTCCCATCACCTTCCCTTCCCTTAACCTCACTTCCCCTCCTTATTTACAAAATCTTTATTTCCATTTTTCCTTCTATTCTTTTTCTTGTCCCTTTACTTTCCACCTTCTCCCTCAATTAGTCCTCTCCTCAATGGCACATTTTCCTCCCACTTACCAATATCTAGTATACATTTTGATCATTTACATTTTTGATTTCTCAACCTAGAGAAACAATGAGGTATTTAAATATTAACTTAAGAGTATGCTCTCAAAGTGCACCCATTTAGCTAGAAACATCTCAAGCTTATCCTTTTTTTGTGGTAGAATAGTACTCTGTTGCATGAAAAAAACACATCTTCAAAAAAGAAAGAAAGGTTCATTCCTTGCTGTTTGCAGTGGCTATGAATGGTGGCCTGACCACAGCATGCTACCTCAGAGCCAGCTGAGTATGGACTGAAACCTCCAACCTACTGTTGGGGAAGAGAACAAGAAGTCACCAAGAAGCAAGCCCTCCCTGTGAATCAGTGCCATTTGTGGGCTGCCAAGAAAGGGGGCACAGCCAGATGCCTTCTGGAACACAGGCTGGGAAACAAGAAAGCCATGCCTATCCCCAAGCAACCTGCTGATTTGGAGAAATGCAGGCTGCACCAATAGCAGAAAATCTGGATGAGGTCAAGATAAGCCACATATTAGCAAGTGACTCAACTGATGTGGGAGATAGAATAACAGGCCCCCGAGATATCCACAACCTAATTCTAGGCTTTCTTGATGGGAATGGACCATGGAGGCATGACACTGGAATTGTAACTGGTACCTGCCCTGTGCTTGTAACTGGTACCTGTCCTGTGCTCTCTGGCTCTTTACCTTTCCCTGCTTTCTGTATGCCTTGAATTGAACAAATCACAAATCACCTGCAGCCACCCCAGGGTGAGAACCAACAGCATCTCCTGAGATCCAAGCCAAGTTGGAACTTGGGGCGCTGGGAAACAAAGCAACCAGCTTGCCACCGTGGTAACTGGCTGTGAGCTTACAGGCGCATGGGCTGAGAATCAAACATCCCATCCCTCCCAATTCCTCCCCCATTAGTAAATGGGAGTCAGATGTCTGAGCAGCTCTTGGGAGGTTGACCATATGCAGTGTAGCAAATAGGGAGGATTTCCTTCTACCATCTCTTTGAAGACAATCATTGTTTTGCTTTGTTCCAATTGTACTGCTCTATTCAATATTGTTTTGATAAGTTCTATAATGTTCTGTATTTCCTTTGATTTTGCTATTCCTGATTAAAAGAACAACTACTGTGAAGAAAATGAGATATACTATGGTATATATTACTATTATCCTGGTTACCCACTGTAAAGTCTTGTACCAATTTCACTGCACTATCTCAACTGGCTTTGTTCTGTCTTGTTCTTTTGTATTTTACTACCTTCAAAATAAAAATAAAATGGGCCGGGGATTTAGCTCAGTGGCATAAGTGACTGCCTGACAAGCATGAAATCCTGAGTTTGATCCCCAGTATCACAAAAAACCAAAAAATAAACCCTCAAAGTAACAAAATACCTCCAAAAACTCCCAACTCCACCAAAGCTGATCCATGAGGAATGGTGAGGAGAAACTCAAAAACAAAGCAACAGAATTATATAAGGTGAGTAAAAAGTAAATAACAACAAAACAGATCAGTCAGGTACTGAGCAAGCTGAAACATAACAGATAATGGACTTAAAAAGCAATAAGGAGGAAAAGAAAGTGTTCTAAAGGATATAACTGCATATATGTTTAAGTGTGTAGGAATGATAACCACGTTGCTACGTTTTTGTTGGATCCTTGAACAGAACTATTTGCAGCCTCACTGTTTGAATGTCCACTTTGTATGCTTTAATTTTGTAACTTGAATAACTATGTCTAAGAAGACAATATGCAATTTATCACCTAGTGATTTCTTACTATTTATTTTTTTGAAATTCTGTATTGTTTCTACCATTTTTTGTTTTGATTTTTTTTCTCTTTAAATAAAATTTTTAAAAAAGAAAGAAAAGGATTTAGCTCAGTGGCTTAAGCGCCTGCCTGCCAAGTGCAAGGTCATGAGTTTGATCTGCAGTACAAAAACAAGAAAGAAAAAAGAAAAAACACATCCTTAACCATTCATTGGTAAATGGGTCTTATTTAGCTATTATAAACTGTGCCACTTTAAATATGGGTGTACACAGCATGTATAGCTGTGGCATGATATTTTTACTTCTTTTGGGAAGATAACAAGAAGGGAAATAGCAGAGTTGAATAGAACCTCTATTTTTACTTTTTTTGAGGACTTCTTTGATTTCCACATTGGTTACACCAGTCTATAATATCACCAACACTGGAGAAGGGTTCCTCTTTCCTCATAGCCCTGCCAGCAGTTGTTATTGGTTGATTTCTTGACAATAATCATTCTTTCTGGAGTAAGATGGAACGTCAGCATTGTTTAATTTGCATCTCTCAATTGACTATTTATTAAAGAGGCTATATTTCTCCCAGGGGTGTTTGTCAAAGATAAGGTCTGCCTCCATTTGAATTGGCTTTTTTTTCTTCTGTCTTTTTAATTTTTGGAGACAGGGTCTTGAAATTCTGTTCATGCTGGCCTTCAACACATTATAGAGCCTAGGCTGGTCTTGAACACATGATGATCCTCCTGCCTCAGCCTCCTGAGTGCTGTGATTATAGATTTACACCACCATGCCTGGCTAATGGTTGATTTATTGATAACAAGCATTCTTTCTGGAGATGGACTCTCAGAATTGTTTTAATTTACATCTCTTGAATGACCAGTGATATTGAAGGTTTTTTCATATACTTATTTGCCATTTCTACTACTTCATCTGAGGAGCCATCTATTCATTTCGGAAGTCCATTTTTGGGTTAGGTTTTTAAGTTTGGGGGTGGGATCTGATATTTTTGAATTCTTTATATATTCTGACATTAGCACTTTGTCTGAAGAACAGTGGTTAAAAACACTTCCCACTCTGTGAGTTGTCTTTTCATTTGGTTGGTGATTCCTCTTGTTGTGAAAAATAAATTTTTTTGACAAGATGAGATCCCAGTTGTAGATTCTTCATGACAGTTCCTGTGTATAATCAGGGTTTTGTTCATGAAGGTTTGTCTACACCAGTGTCTTTAAGGGTTCTACCTATCCTATCTTCCAGCAGATTTAGTGTTTCTGTTTTAATAGTTAGGTCTTTGATCCATTTTATTTTAATTTATTGTACAGTGAAAGATATGGGTGTAGTTTTAATCTCTGGCATGTGGAAAGCCAGTTTTGCCAGCACCATTTATTAAAAAAGGCTTCTCTCTTCCAGTGAAGATTTCTGGCTTTTTGTCATAGATAAAGTGGCTGAGTGTGTTTATAGTTGCCTAGCTTTTTATAATATTTAATATAATTTACAAAAGAGGGTGCTTTAGTTACTGAGACAAAATACCCAACACCCAAAGTTAAAGGAGGAAAGGTGATTGTTTTGACTCATGGTGTGTACAGGTTTCAGTCCACAAGTGGGTGCTTCCAAGGGAGGGTGGCATGGTATAGGGGCATCACTGAAGAAAAATAGTCCATGCTAGGCACAAGGCAACAAAAGCAAGTGATAACAGCAGCCTTCTTTTTGTTCATTATATTCTATATAGGCTACAGGTCCTCAGGGTGGGAAGCACCCATTATACACTTTCAAAACTGCCAAATCAAACAGTGGGCTGGTTTACTTATAAACAACTCTGATACCACCTTCACACACTCTAGACCCAGCTATCTCTAAAAAAGCCCCAATGATGATTGCATGAGGCTTCAGGGGGGGACATTTAGAAACAAGCCATAATATTTACTGTTTTTAAAAAATTCACACAAGGGGCTAAGGTTGTAGCTTAATGACAGGACACTTATCTACCCTGTGCAAGGCCCTGAGTTTGGTCCCAAGAACCATCAACCTTTCACAGAAAGCAAAAGAAAATAAGGATAAATAAAAGAAAGAAAAAAATTTAAAAATCATATATTTTCTGGAAAGCATACAAATTTCCCAAACTGTCTTGGGTTTTTGTTATTCACTTTTCTAAGGATGTACTTATCAGGAGATAGTATATGCTATTTTATTTGCTTTGCTAAAACTATTCTATTTTGTCTCCTCAAAAGTTTTTGTTCTGTTTTTGCTCATACTGGGAATTTAACCCAAGGCCTTCACACTGAGGTGTATACACAGCTCAAACATTCTGTTCATGTGTGAAACAAATAAAATCTCTCTTTCATTTTATTTTTTGAACTTTTAAAACCTAGAGGTGCATTACCCCTTTCTTGGTCAATAGCTTGAGTTTTAAACAAAGAAAACTCATTCTGAAGGCCACAGTAAGAATAGTTTAGTGAAGGGTGACAGAGCAGGCCTAGAAGCTTAGGAGTTATCAGATTTATGTGGTGCCAAGAAAAGAGGCCAAGACAACCAACCCTTCTGGGCCATGCATCAGTTTAACCTTTTTTTTGGCCTGCATTGGTATGTATTATTTTATTTTATTTACTTCAAAGAGGAAAAAAATAGGAATATCAAGAAGAAATAATTAAAAACAACAAAAGTAAAATGACAACAACAAAAAACAATTGTGATACAAGATTTCAAAACAAAATGATAGGAATTTAACAATGGTTGCTATACTGCATATTGTTATTCTCATAGTAATTCCTCAGGCTACCAGATATGGGCTTGCAAGTCTAATCAAAAAATATAGTTTCCCTTTGAGAGGTTCTTTCCCTTTTAATACATCTATTGTAACTTGTGGATCTTATATATGCTTTTATTTTTTTTACACTAGTGACACAATTTGGTGTTTACAGATGCAAGTATGATTTATGTCACGTATGAGTATGGTTTTTTTTAATTTTACTTTACAGAGAATAAAACAAAAGAGGACAGAATTAGGCAGATCACAACAGAACAATGCAAGCAACACAGCACTTCACAAGACAACTAGATATCAACAGTAGCTACCATAATATCTTTCTTTGAAATAGTTGAGCATAACTTCATACACAATAATATCAAACATAACAAAATTTAAAAAAGCATTCAAGAGAATAAAATTATTACAAGGCATTCTGAACCAACTAACAGAAGATGAATAATGGCTACTATAATATGTAATTTTCCATAAAAAATTTGTTTATACTATCATACATATTAAAATCCAGTAAGACACAACATGATAGAATCAATGGTATTAGAAGAACAAAATCATGGTAGGACTTCAAACCAAGATGATATTAAATCAGCAATGGCTGCCATAATGTCTTGTTTTCTTCAAAGTATCTATTCATTCCATAACACATAATAAGGTCAAATAAAACAGAATAAAAACCATTTCAACCAATGAATGAGAACATTATAGGGCTTCAAAGCAATATAATGGGGAACCATGATTACCATAGAATCTTATGTACTCTTATCATTTCTTACACTAGGGAGACTACATGGTATACATGTGAGTTTGATTTACTTCACTTATGAATAGGATCTCAAGTTGCATATATTTATTCATAAATAGCTCAATGTGATCATTCTTTAGAGCTAAGTACCACAATTTTTATATCCATTCCTCAGTTGATGGGCACTTAAGTTGTTTCCAAGATCTGGCTATTACAAATTGTGCCTCTATAAACATGGGTGCACATATATCACTGTGGTATGATGTTTTCAGTTCTTCTGGGAATATGCTTAGGAGTGGAATAGCTGGGTCAAATGGGACTTCCAATCCCAGCTTCTTGAGGAATCTCCAGACTGAGTTCCACAGTGGTTGCACCAGTCTACACTACCACCAACAGTGCAGAAGAGTTCCTCTTTCCTCACAACCTCTCCAGCATTTGTCGTTGGTACTTTTGTTGATCCTGGCCATTATTTCTAGAGTGAGATGGAATCTCAGTGTAGTTTTAATTTGCATTTCTCTAATGACCAATCATGATGAACATTTTTTCATGTATTTATTTGCCATTCATATTTCTTCATCTGAGAACTGTGTGTTCATCTCAGATGCCCATTTTTGGATTGGGTCTTTGAATTTCAGGGGTCTGATTTTTTTTAATTCTTTGTAAGTTCTAGACAGAAAGAAGTCCTTTGTCTGAGGGACAGCTCACTAAGATTTTTTTCCCAGTTTGTGGGTTTTCTTTTCACTCTGCTGGAGATTTCTTTGGACATGCCAAAACTCTTTAATAAGACGTGATCCCAGTTATTGATTCTGGGAAGTATTTCCCATGCAGTTTGGTTCCTGTTCATGAATTCTCTACCTACCCCTATGTCTTCAAGATTTTTACCTACTTTGTCTTCTAACAGGTTTAGTGTTTCTGTTTTAATATTTAGATCTTTGATCCATTTAGATTTTAGTTTAGTAAATGGTGAAAGGCATGGGTCTACTTTTAGTTTTCAGCATATGGAAAGCCAGTTTTTCCAGCACCATTTATTAAAGAGACTATTGTTCTTCTAGTGAACATGTTTGGCCCCTTTATCAAAGATAAGGTGGTTGACAGTTATGGTTGTATCTTCTAATCTATCCCACTGATCTTCAGATCTGTTTTTATTCCAGTACCATGTTGATTTTATTACAGTAGCTTTGTAGTATAGCTTTGTATAATAACTTTGTAGTATAAGTCAGGGGTTGTGATGCCTCCTGCCTTGGCTTTGCTGCTTAGAATTGCCTTTGCTATTCTAGGTCTCTTCTGGTTCCAGATGAATTTTAGGAGTGATTTCTCTAGATCTAAGAGGTATTTTAGTGGTGTTTTCATTGGGATTGCATTGAATCTGTATTACAATTTTGGGAGAATGGCCATTTTCACAATATTTATTCTTCCTATCTATGAACAAGAGATGTCATTCCATTTACTGAGGTCCTCTTTGATTTCTTTTTTCAAGGTATTGTAATTTTCCCTGTATAGCTCTTTTATTTCTTTCATTAATTAATAACTGTTTCATTTTTTTGGATGCTAGTGTGAAGGATGTGGCTTATCTTATTTCTCTCTTGGTGATTTTGTTGTTAGTGTATAGGAGTGCTATTGATTTTTGAATATTGACTTTGTATCCAGCTATGTTGCTGAATATATTTATTATATCTAGGATTCTTTCAATGGAGTTTTGGGGGTCTTCTATGTAGAGTATCTTGTTGTCTACAAATAATGATAGTTTCACTTCCTCTTTTCCTATCTTTACTCCTTTTATTTATTTCTCTTGTCTAATTGTTCTGGCTAATATTTCCAGTATTATGTTGTATAGGAGCAGTGATAAGGGACATCCTTGTCTTGTGCCTGATTTTAAGGTAAAAGCTTTCAGCTTTTGGCCATTTAATATGATGCTGGCTGTAGGTTTGTCATAGATCACCTTTATCATATTGAAGTAGAGACCATCTATTGCAGTTCTCTATAAGGTTCTTATCATGAATATCAGATCAGAAGCTTTTTCTGCATCTATAGAAATGATCATGTAATTCTTACAGTTGGCTCTATTGATATGGTAGATTACATTTATTGATTTACATATGTTGACCAATATTTTATCGAGAAATTTGCATCTATGCTCATTAGGGAGATTGGCCTGTAGTTCTCTTTTTTAGTTGGATCTTTCTCAGATTTTGGCACTAGAATGATATTTGGTTCCAGGAATGACTTAGTGAGAACTGCTTCCCTTTTGATTTCATTGAAGAGTTTGAGGAGTGTTGGCATTAAGTCTTCTTTGTATTTCTTGCAGGATTCCACAGTGAATTTATCTGGGCCTGGGCTTTTCTTTGTTGGTAGAGACTTAATTACATTTTCAATTTCATTAATAGAAATTGGGTTATTCAGCAGTTTTACATATTCTTGACCCAGGTGGTTCATATGTTTCTAGGGATCTGTCCATTTCTTCTTTCAAATTAGGTGTTGAAGATCTTCTGTATTTCCACAGGTTCGGTAGTGATTTCACCTTTTTCATTCTGTATTGCATGAATTTGAGTCTTTTCTTTCCTTTTTTAAATTAGGTTGTCTAAGGGCTTATCAATTTTATTTATTCTTTCAAAGAACCAACTCTGTTTCATTAATTCTTTGTATTGTTTTCTTAGTCTCTATTGAATTAATTTCTGCTCTGATCCTTATAATTTCCTCCCTTCTTTTGGCTTTGGGCTTGGCTTGCTCTTCTTTTTCTAGATGTTTCAGGTGTAATATCAGGTTGTGTTCATTCTGTTTTCCTAATGTGGGAACTCAGTGCAATAAATTTTCCTCTGAGGCCCGCTTTCATTGCATCCCACAGGTTCCGGTAAGTTGTATTTGTATTTTCATTTGCTTGTAGATATTGTTTAATTTCTTCTTTAATTTCCTCTGTGACCCACTGATTGGTCTAGAGTGTATTATTCAATTTCCACGTGTTTGTGGGGTTTTTGCAGTCTCTTTTATCATTAATTTCTAGTTTCATGGTGCTATGATCTGATAACATGCATGGAATAATTTCAATTCATTTGCATTTACTTAAATATGTTCTGTGGGTTAGTATATGGTCTATTTTAGAGAATGTCCCATGTACTGCTGAGAAGAATGTATATTCTGATGTTGTTGGATGGAACACTCTGTATACATTTATCAAACCCATTTGTTCACAGGTGTGATTCAGTTCTGCTATTTCTTTGCTGATTTTCTGTCCAGTTGATCTGTCCCTTTGGGTCAATGGTGTGTTAAGGTCTCCTGTTATAATTGTGTTATTGCTTATTTGGTTTATCATTTCTGTTAATACTTGCTTTATATAGCTGAGTGCTCTGGAATTTGATGTATATATATTTAAGATTGTTATATCTTCCTCTTGAAATTTTCCCCTAACTAGTATGAAGTGAGTTTCTTTATCTCTTTGGACCATTCTTGCTTTGAAGTTCACATTGTCTGCAAAAAGAATATCTACCCTCGCTTTTTTTTTGAGTTCCTGTTGCATGAAGTATTGTTTTCCATCCTTTGACTTTCACTCTATGAATTTCCTTTTGGGTTAGATGGGTTTCCTGTAGACAGCATATGGTTGGACATTGTTTCTTGACCAAGTTTCCAATCTGTTTCTTTTATTTTGTGAATTGAGGTCATTTACATTAATGGTTATAGCTGTTATATATTGTTTTATTGTTGAAATGTTATCTTTTTGCTGTTGTATTTTTACCTTTCCATTCTGTTTAATTGTCTGTCTTGCTTAGCGGTTTTTTCCTATGTGTATCTAGAGTGTCTTTCAGTATTCTTTGTAAGGTTGGTTTGGTGATCATGAAGTTCTTCAGCTGTTCTTTGGCATGGAAGTATCTTATTTCTCCATCCATTTTGAAGGACAGTTTTGCAGGATACAGCATTCTGGGTTGTAAGTCATTTTCCTTTAGGATCTGAAATATTTCACTCCATGCTCTTCTTGACTTTATTTTTGTATTGAGAAGTCTGCTGTGAATCTGATAGATTTTCCTTTATAGGTGATCTATCTTTTCTCTCTAATAGCTTTTAATATTCTGTCCTTATGTTGGATTTCTGGAATGGTGATTATTATATGTCTGGGTGGTTTTATTTTGGTTATGGCTGTTTTTGTTCTATATGCTTCACTAATTTGTATGTCAGTTTCCATTCTCATATTTGGGAAATTTTCAGCTATTACTTCTGTAAATAGCCTGTTGATATCAATTGTGTTGTCCTCTTCTTTTTCATTATACCTATTAATCTTATGTTGTTCTTATTTGCATCATCTTGCAGCTGTTGAATTGTTATTTCCTGATTTCTTGTTATTTTTAGAAGATCTTTCCTTTGCTGTTCACTAGCTGCAATCTTATCTTCAAGGTCTGAAATTCTATCTTCACTTTCATTGGGGCAATTTTGGCAACTTTCAATAGAATTTTTGATTTCCTGTATATCTCTTTGAATCTGCTGCTTGTATTCTGTTTGTTTCTTATACTGTTCATTTAGGGATTCTATTTGTTTGCTTTGTTTCTCTAATTTTTTAGCTGTGTCTTCTTTAGATGCATTCAGTATTTCTTTCACTACTTTTATCATTTCTTGTTTTACCTGGGAGACTATTTCTGATTTGAGTTCCTTCATAGCTTCCCGTACTTGCTTCTTTATTTTAGTTGATATCATTTCAGGTACTTCAGGTGTATGACTAGTAATTTCTTCTATGCATGTGGCTCCCAGGCTTTCTTAGAATGGGCTGTAGGTTTGAGATTGCATTTTGGTCTTTTGTTTTGTCATTTTCCTGTATTTCCCTGTTCCAAGCGATGTTCCAAAACTTTCCCTGGGTGTGTTGGAAATTACCTTCTGCACCCTTGTCATGGGCCTTGGCTTCCCTGGTTGAATGAAGTTCACTGGGCATGGTCCGCTCAAGCCGGGGAAGCCTCTCAAGGCTAATATAGTGTCCTAGGGGGCTGGGTAGGCACCCAAGCACCGGGAGTGATATCCCAAATTCTCCCAGGCCAGTGCCAGTGAGCTGGAACTCACCTCACCACCATGTGGGCCTAACTCCCTCTTGGTGCTGGCCTGGTCCCCCGGTTGAATAAAGGTCACTTGGCATGGTCCACTCAAGCCTGTGTAACCTCTCTAGGCTAGTCTAATGTCCTAGGGACCTGGGATGGCACCCACACACTGGATGTAATGTCCCAAACTCTCCTGGTCAGTGCCAATGAGCTGGAACTCCCCTCCCTGCCATGCAGGCCTAACTCCCCTCTTGGTGCTTGCCTGGTCCCCTGGATGAATAAAGGTCACTGGGTGTGGTCCACTCAAGCCCACAAAACCTCTCCAGGCTAGTCCTGTGTCCTAGGGGGTTGGGCAGGCACCTAAGCACTTCAAGTGATGTCCCAAACTCTCCTGAGCCAGCACCAGCAAGCTGGAACTCCCCTCACCGGCACATGGGCCTAACTCCCCTCTCAGTGCTGGCCTGGTCCCCTGCTTTATGAGTAGGGTTTTAATTGCCTTCATTTATCTATAAAATCTTTGAGGTTATCATTCTTTATTGCAGAGTAGTATTCCATTATATAAAAATATGATATCTTTTTATCCATTCCTCAGTTGATGGGCATCTGGGAGGTTTCCAAGATTTACTGATTACAAATTGTGTTACTATAAACATAGGTGCACATATATCACTGTGGTAAGATGTTTTCATTTATGGGAAAATACCCTGAAGGGGAATAGCTGGGTCAAATGGAATCTCTAATCCTAGTTTTTTGAGGAATCTCCATACTGATTGACACAGTGGTTGTACCAGTCTACATTCTCACCAACAGTGGAGAAGGGTTCCTTTTTCCCAACATGCCTGCCAGCATTTGTTATTAATTTCTTGATCTTAGCTAGTCTTTCTGCAGTGAGATATATCAGAGAAGTTTTAATTTATATTTTTCAAATGATCAATGATGTTGAACATTTTTGCAAATATTTATTTGCCATTTGTATTTCTTCATCTGAGAATTGAGTATTCATCTCAGATGCCCATTTTTGGATTGGATCTTTAAATTTGGGGGGCCTGGTTTTTTTCAATTCTATATACATTCTAGATAAAAGTCCTTGGACAGTTGGCAAAAATCTTTTCCCAATCTGTGGGGATTTTTTTCCCACTCTGTTGGTGATTTCTTTGATGTGCAAAAACTTTTTACTAAGATAAGATCCCAGTTGCTGATTCTTTCAAGTACTTCCCATGCAGTGTAGTTTTTGCTCACGGACTCTCAGCCTACCCCTATCTTTGAGATTTCTACCTACTTTGTCTTCCAGTAGTTTTAGCATTTCTATCTTAACATTTAGAACTTCAATCCACTTTGGCTTGACTTTAGTACCTGGTGACAGGCATGGGTTTAGTTTGTCTTCAGCACATAGAAAGCCAGTTTTTCTAACACTTTCTAAAGAGGGTGTCTTTCTTCCAGTGATGATATTTAGCGGCTTTGTCAATGATAAGGCGGCTGAGTGTGTTACCTCTGTATCTTCTGTTCTGTGTTCTGTTCCACTGATTCTCCCTGTTCTGTTCCATTGATTCTCCTTTTATTGCAGCAACTTTGTAGTATAATTTCTAGTTTTGGACTGTGATGCCTCTTGTCTTGTCTTTGTTGTGCAGGACTGCCTTTGCCATTCTAGATCTCTTATAGTTCTAGATGAATTTTAGGAATGTTTTCTCTAGATCTGTGGAGTATGATAATGACATTTTGATTGGGACTGCATGAAATTTGTGTAACAGTTTTGGGAGTATACCCATTTTCACAATGGTTCTTCCTATCCATGAAAAAGGGATATCTTTCCAATTTCTGAATTTCTCTTCAATTTCTTTTATCAGAGCACTGTAATTGTCAATGTATAAATTTTTTACTTCTTTTGTTAGAAGGATGCAACTTCCCTAATTCTTCTCTCAGAGAGTTTATCGTGTACAGCAATGCTACTGACTTTTTGAGTACTGACTTTGTACCCAGCTATGCAGTTGAATTTGCTTATTAATTCTAGAAGTCTGTTGGTGAAGTCTTTGGGGACTTCTATGTAGAATATCATGTCATTTGTGAATAATGATAATTTAACTTCTTCCTTTCCTATCTTTATTCCTTTTATTTGTCTCTCTGGCTAATGTTTCCAGAAGTATATTGAACAGGAATACTGATAATGGGTAACCTTGTCTTGGTCCTGATTTCAGATTGAAAGTTTTCATTTTTTGATCATTAAGTATAATATTGGCTGTTGGTTTGTGACACATGGCTTTTATCAAATTGAGGTAAACACCATCTATTCCAATTTTCTCTAATTTTTTTTTACCATAAGTGAGAGTTGGAATTTATCAAAAGCTTTTTCTGCATCTATTGAGATGATCATGTGATTTTTGTCTTTTGCTCTGTTGATGTGGTGTATTACATTTATTGATTTGCATATGGTGAACCATTCCTGCATTTCTGGGATAAATCTCACTTGGTCATGGTATACAATCTTCTTGATGATTTGCTGCATTGTTTACTAGTATTTTATTGAGGATTTTTATATCTATGTTCATTAGAGAGGTTGGCCTGGAATTTTTTTTGGTTGGGTCTTTCTCTGGTTTTGGTATCAGGGTAATATTTGCCTCCCAGAATGAATTAGGAAGAATTGCTTTCCTTTTAATTTCATTAAAGAGTCTGAAGAGTACTGGTATTAAATCATCTCTAAATTTTTTACAGAATTCAGCTGTGAATCTATCAGCATCTTGACTTTTTTTTGTTGGTTAAGTTCTTAATTATGTTTTCCATTTCATTAACTGGTATTGAGTTACTCAGATATTTTATATCTTCTTGATCCAACTTTGGCAATTCATATGTTTCTAGGAATCTGGTCATTATTTCTATGTTTCTGATCCTATGAGAGTAATGGATTTCAAAGTAGGAACTGATGATCTGCTTTTTTACAGCATCTGTAATAATTTCACTGTTTTCATACCTTACTGCATGAAATTGAGTTTTTGTTTCCTTTTTTATAATGTTGGCTAGGGTTTTATCAATTTATTTATTCTTTCATAGAGCCAACTTTTCCATTCATTAATTCTTTGTATTGTTTTCTTAGTCTCAGTTGTGTTAATTTTTGCTCTGATCTTTATAATTTCCTCTGTTCTTTGGGCTTTGGATTTGATTTGTTGTTCTTTTTCTGTAAGTTTGAGGTATACCATTAGGTTATTTGAGCTCATTCTATTTTCTTGTTAGGAGAATTCACCACTATAAATTTCACTCTGAGGACTGCTTTCAATGTGTCCACAGGTTCTGGTAAGTTGTATTTACATTTTCATTTGCTTGTAGATATTAACTTCTTTAATTTCCTCTGTGATCCATTGGTTGTTGAGTAGAGCTGTATTTAATTTCCATGTATTTATGGAGCTTTTGCAATTTGTCATTACTTTCCAATTTCATTGTACTATGGTTAGATAATACACATGGTGTAATTTCAGTTTCTTTGCATTTACTTAAGCATGTTATATGGGCTAGCATATGGTCTATTTTAGCCAATGTGCCATGTGCAGCTGAGAATGTGTATTCTGATATTGTTGGGTGTGCTCGTCTACAAAGTCCTTTTTTCACAAGTTTGATTCAGTTCTGTTATTTTTTGCCTAGTTGACCTCTTTGTGACAATGGGGTGTTAAGGTCTCC
>PVLA01018148.1:0-15302 GCA_004027455.1 Hydrochoerus hydrochaeris | reverse complement strand
TGTGTGTGTGTGTGTGTGTGTGTGTGTGTGTGTGTGATGTATTTTATAGGTTACATATTTTATACACATTATATTTTTTGTCCATCACGTGCACCCCTGATTAAGAACCAGAGCATTGGGCCGGGGGTTTAGCTCAGCGGCATAAGTGCCTGCTTGGCAAACGCAAAGTCGTGAGTTTGATCCCTGATACCAAAAAAAAAAAAAAAAAGCCAGAGCACTGCTGATACCTTACGAGCCTCTGTGTGTACCTCCTCAGTTGCATCTCCCTCGATCCAGAGTGGATATCACCTTGAGTTGGCAATAATTCCTTCACTTTCCTTTGTGGTGCATGTAACCCTGAACATATCATTCATTCAATTGTGCTATTTTTTGAACTTTGCAGAACTATCCTGTGAATTGTTTTCTTGTGTTTGTCTTGGAGCAGGGTCAGCCCCCACCTCTCCTGTTTTCCTTGCAACACAATCAACAATGGACTGGGATAGTCTCCATTCACATCTCTGAACAGAATTAGGAAGAGGCCACACGAGTCCTCTTGGGGGCACTGAAATGCTCAAACTATTCCACACCCCTTTCACAGGGGGTCTCAGTTGTTTCTCTTTCATCACAGACCTGTCTGCCTTTGCCATGTCCAGATTTTCCTTTCTCTTTAGTAGACATTGTGTTTGCCTCTCAGAGCTCCTTAGAAACTCAAGAAGCCTGAAGAAGCCCCTGAGTGCCTCCCGTGCTGCGCCTGGCCGCGCTGCAGAGCCCCTGTGGACGTGGGCCTCTGGGCTCACCCCGTGCTGTCATCTCCAATGTATGATTTCTAGGAGAGGGAAAAGGGGTGGCCCTTCCGTTGTGTTTTAGATCGGTCTGCTAACCTCTTTCAGTTCAGCCCTGCAGCTTTATTTTTTCAAATGGATTTTGTATTTCCCTCAGCGTTTTGTTTGAATCAGGAGGATCTCTCCGGGTCTTTCTGTATACTTGAGTTGCTCCACATCTCTGAACTCATTACTGTTGATAGAGCTGAGGCTTTGGCCTTGTACCTGTTGCTTTATGGATTCAAACAGAGCTCCACTTACACCCAAAGACTCTAGAATTCAGGTGTCTGTCAGATGTCTGACAGTGCCATTCTTTTGATCCTGAATCCCACTTCAGATGGTAATTTTATATTTACTTTTATATTAAATTGTTTGAAATTGCCACCTGAAAATCCTTTTAAGATCAGAATTTGACACAAAGTTGTTCAGTGGGTGGGTATATTACCGTTTGTTAAAGATTCTACTGATTGGCTGTACAATTCTCCTCCAAGAGTTCCTTATACCACTTAGATTTCACATGGGAAAGCAGAGCTTTTATAGAAAAAAAAAAAAAAAAAAAAAAACACTGTCACAACTTCCAGAGGTCAAAGAAAATAGGCAGTGCATCTCAGCCACAAGGACTCCTCAGCACCCACCTCCTGGTTCTACTGCCCAATCTGGGGAAATTCCATGGAGTGTATTATCCGTGAATGCATCTGTGGTCTTTCTCAGGGAAGGATTTATAGCGTCATCAATTCCACGTAATTAGCGGGGGTAAGTAATAGTTTCAGATGAGTGAGTGGGCCTGGGTCCTATGGCTTAAAGGTAGCAGTTCTTATAATTACTACTTTAATTCTAGAACGGGTTTCTGAAATAGATACATTCTCAGGCCTAGAATTTAATTCTTTTTAGTCTAGCGTTTTAAAATGGTATTTATGCACTCTTGTTAGTAATTATCTTACTCATGGTTTCTTTGCCAAGACTAACAGAGATCCTGTTGGTAATGACTTCAGTATTTATGCTGTACACACATGTTCACTGTGATGAATAAATGAATGCTAGCACCGTATGTCTTCCAGCTTTACAGGAGTTTCTGAGTTAAAAGTTTCTAAACAATACAGATGACTGAGGTGCCATTTAAGCTTTCAAATGCTTCAGGAGTCATTTATTATAAAGAATTAAAAAAAAAAACAAAAACCTCCAAATTACAAGGCTTTCTGCAAACTGCTCTGACATAAGCAGGACCTCCATTATGGTTTTGAATTGGGGGCTACCCATGACCTCGAGCTCCTGCTCAAGCCACCACCAGCTCCTGTACCCCAGAGCATGTGAGGGAGCATCTCGAAGCTGATCTCCTCCTGAGAGGCCACCTTGGGCAATGGGAAAGGCCAGGCTTTGCAGCCCATAGTCTGGGTGGGAATCCTTACCCACCCCTCCTGGCTGTGTGGCCTGTGACAAGTTATTTAACTTCTCCATGCCTCACTGTTTCCCTTGGCTAAAACAGGGATAGCGATGTCTACATCCTCTGTTGCCATGAGATGGAGTAAATCAAGATATGGAAAGAAGCCAGACATGGTGGCGCACACCTGTAATCCCAGCACTGAGGAGGCTGAGGCTGGAGGATCACTGCGAGTTCAAGGCCATTCTGAACTGCATAGTGAAACCCTGTCTCAAAAAGACAAAAAAAAAAAAAAAAAAAAAGACATGGAAAGAGCTGAGGCCTCCACAGTGACAGCTGTGCAGGAAACACTAAGCTTTATATTATTGTTAACTTTCCTGCAGCTTAATCCAGGTAGCATTAATGAAAAATGTAAAACAAAGCTAAAAAAGGAAAAAAAACCTATACTTGACGGAATTCGTTTGCAAAAAAGCACTGCTAACAAATTCTGTTCAACAGAAATCCGCAAGTCTTCCACAAATAACAGAGCCAACCAGAAAAGTAATTTCACACATGGTTCAGTCATTTACACAGTAATCGATTTCTTTTTTTCAGCATTTTCTGACCTTTAAATTCGTTTTCTGGATAGGTGGAATAGTGTAAACAGCTCTATGCATGTGTGTCTTCTCAGTTTTGTGGTGAATCTAAAACTACTCTTTAAAAAAACCTCAAACACTCTAAACGTTGACCTTGCATTGACTGCCCAGGTGGAGCTGTGCCTGTTCCTCCTGGTTTTCCTGGCCATCTAGGAGTGTGCATCTTCTTGCATCTTTTCCTTCAAACAAATAATATTGAAACATTGTATTCGTTACTTTATGGTGCACATTTCCTACATCAATACATTAGAGCAGTCTACCTCATTCCTTTTCTCTTAGCCCCAATTCTAATTTTTCACACAGCTTGTTAAAAAACACAAAAACAAAAACACTGTGCCCCCTCTGTTGAAAATAGAGAAGTGGGGGCCGGGGATTTAGCTCAGTGGTAGAAGCGCCTGCCTGGCAAGCACGAGGTTGTGAGTTGGATCCCCCAAACCAAAAAAAGAAAAAGAAAATAGAGAAGTGGGAAGCCAGGAGCATGCCGGGAGAAAGCAAGGCAGGAGACCCCAGCCGTAGTTGGCAGGGGACCCGTTGGAGCCAGCACAGCTGAGGCTGTGGGCCTGGAAACCCTCACTTTTCAGGGAGCCACGTTCCAGCCCTGCCTCCGGCCTCCAGGTGCGCAGGTCAGAGGGTCTTCACAGCCCCTCTCATCCAGCCAGGGGGCCAGCAGGGGCTGCATCCCCGAAACCTGGTGACAGTTCTTTAGCTGCTGCCCATGGCCATGCTCCTGGGGAGGCTTAAACTGGTTTAAAGTTGTTTTTCTACAATAGCTAATGTTCGTGCATCTGATTAAATTTTTCCTTTTTCTGAAGATAAAAGTGGACGTACAGTGCAAGATGCCTTCCTTCCCAGTTTCCTCCCCAGAGACAGCTTATCAGTTCTGAGTACTTACAAGGAAGTACTTTTCTTGTACTTGTGTCTTTTCTCAGACACAAATTACTTCATATACCTCAACATCCTGGTTTTTAGGTAAGTGTAGTAACCTATCCTGAACAGTAAATCCCGACTATCACCCTGTATTTCAGGTACAAATCTCTGCCTTACTTTTTTTTTTTTTTTTTTGGTACTAGGAATTGAACTCATGACCTCATGCTTGCCAGGCAGGCGCTTATGTTACTGAGCTAAATCCCCAGCCTGCCTTGCTCTTTGTAAGGAAAGCACAGTATTCCTTTGCATGACTTTGTTACAGGACACAAGTCCGGCTGCTTGCCGCAGGGCAGGCCAGTCACACCAAGAGACAAGGCATTGAAGCAAAGAAGGCAACTACGGAAAAGCCAGCAGGACAAGGAGCTGGAGGACTCTTATCCGAAGTCCTTCTTGCCGGGAAACTGAGTGCTGTGTATCTGCAAGGCAGTGGGTGTTCCCAGGCCAGTGGGCGCCCTGCACAGAAGGTGGGCGCCGGCAAAACAACCCGACTGACCCTCTTCGCCTGGTCATGAGATACTTTTCAGTGCTGCAAATGTCAAGGACAAAGATGATGATGGGCTCTTCTTTCCACATATGGTTCCTCACCTGTTACCCAGGGGATAGGGCACTGGGCACAGAGGCCCATGACCAAGCTCTCCACCATCAAAGAGAACGTTCTTCCCCTGATTTTGGAGAAGAGGGGAACAGGGGAGGTTTGTTTGGGGGGGAGTTGGGCTTTGTTGTTTTTTGCCTTTGCAGTGCTCAGACCTGATCCCAGCACCTCACACGTTCTAGGCTAGCGCTCACCCCCGAGGTGAGGTTTAAACAGGTTTGGTCTTAGTGCTTGGCTTCAATGTTACCCTAATGTATTTAACCAGCCCTACGTGGGTTGACTTGTAGGTTGGTTGTCCTGGTTTGCTTTTATAATGCTAGAGCTGAGCGTGGTAGGCCACACCTGTGATCCCAGCACTCAGTAGGCGAGTCAGGACGATGGCTGTGAGCGCCAGGTCAGCCGGAACTGCATAGTGAGACTCTGTCTCAAGACAAAGGCAGGGGGCTGGGGATTTAGCTCAGTGGCATAAGCGCCTGCCTTACAAGCATGCGGTCATGAGTTAGATTCCCCAGTACCAATTTAATAAAAAAGACAAAGGCAGGGAGGAAGAGAGGGAGGGAAGAAAAGGAGGAAGGAGGGAGAAAGAAACAGAGAGAGAGAGAGAGAGAGAGAGAGAGAGAGAGAGAAAAGGAATATATCCTGACTCAGACACACATGTTCAGCTCTAGTGCTACTTCTTAGACAAATTCTGTGAAGTCAAATCCTAAATCAAAAGGAAGAGTTCTGTTGGGAGCCCTTGAAGCTGAAATGGACCTAGGGCATGGGTAATCCCACCAGAAAAACAGAGCCGGGTCAGCCCCGAGAAGAGGTTGCCTCAGCCCAGAAAAACACCACAGAGGAGCTAGACAATCCAAGCCATGGGTTGCTAGGCAGAGGAGCTGAAATTGACATCATCTTTCCCGGTATATAAATAAACAGGCTGCACTGGTTGAGCAGTTCCTTTCTTCCCATCAGGAGAGGACTCCACCTGATCCCAGCTTTGTCTTTTCTTTATTTTTCTCATCCTCTCCTGGTCCTTAACTCCAAAAACCTCAGGAGCCACATGGGTCGCGGTAGAGGTCCACTCATTCAAAGTTTATATTCTGAAAAAAACAGTGCACACAACTAGACAGAGGACTCCTGAAGTCCCACGTGCCCATCCTCAGTCTCGACAGTCAACTCAGTGCCAAACCTGTGTCATCACAACTGTCCCAGAGTAATAGGAGTTTTTTTTCCATTTGTATTAGGACTTGAACTCAGGACCTTCCACTTGCCAGGCAGGTGCTTATAGTGCTGAGCTGTATCCCCAGCCCCTACTTTATGTTTCTTTGAGACAGTATAGCTGTGTAATTATGGCAGTAAGTGGTATTATATAGTCATGGTAGATATGAAGGTATGACTTTTCTTTTGAGACAGAGTCTTGCTATGTAATGCAGGCTGGCCTTGAACTTGCTCATGTACTACAGGCTGGCCTTAAACTCACGGGGATCCTCCTGCTTCAGCCTCCTGAGTGCTAGGACTGAAGGCATGCATCAATTTAGGATGTATTTCTCTTCTTTCTTTCTTTCTTTTTCCTTTTTTCTTTCCTTCTTATACAGGATCTCACTATGCAGGCTGGCCTTGAACTCACTATGTAGCCTAGGCTGGCCTTGGCTATCCTCCTGCCTCAGCCTCCCAAGTGCTGGGATTACACCTCTGGGCCACCA
The DNA here is from genome assembly GCA_004027455.1 of Hydrochoerus hydrochaeris. Classification (NCBI taxonomy): domain Eukaryota; kingdom Metazoa; phylum Chordata; class Mammalia; order Rodentia; family Hydrochaeridae; genus Hydrochoerus; species Hydrochoerus hydrochaeris. The sequence continues at coordinate 9,285 of PVLA01018148.1, read as the reverse complement.
TACCTGGCTCTTTAAAGTGATTTTTAAAACTATATTACCTTTTTTAAAAAACTATATTACCAGGCCAGGGATTTAGCTCAGTGGCATAAGCGCCTGCCTTCTAAGTGTATGGTTGTGAGTTCGATCCCAGTACCGAAAAAAAAAAAAACCTATATTACCTTTGCTCACACTTAATACTCAGTAAATACTTAAATTTCCTAGATGGTCTTATGTAAATATTTTTTATAGTTTCTTCAAAATGGTTCAGATAAGGTCACTGCACTGTAACTGGTTAATGCATTCCTGGATGCTTCTTTTTTTTTAAGAGTAGGTAAATTTATTGGGGAGTAGGAATGGGGATCTGAACTCTTCAATCTGTTGGTCTTCCCTTCTTTTTTGCCTGTTTAATACATCCTGGATGCAGCAGCCCCCAACTCTTTAAAATCATTTTTTTTCAAGTCCATTTTATTTCAAGAAAAAAAAAGAAGAAAAACCCTAAACATTTCAACACACGATGACTATGGGGCAACAGTGATATGTACATTCCTTACTGTCATCCCCAAATCACTCACCCAGAGCACAAGACATCTGCTTACAATTGTCTGAGCACAAATCTTCCTCTTCACTGAACTCAGAGAAATCAGTGGTAGCACTATCTTAACTATTTTTATACACATATTTACATACATTCACATATACATATGTTGTTACTTTCAGCTTCTTACACTAGTGAGACAATACAATGTTAACATATGTGTCTTATAAGTTTTTTTTCTTTTTTCTTTCTTCTTTTTTTTTTTTAATGAGACGGGGCCTCACTTTGCAGTTCAGGCTCACTATGTAGTCCAAGTTTCCTCAAACTTGCAGTAATCCCCCTGCCTCAGCCTCCCAAGCACTGGCATTACAGGCATGCTCCACCATGCACAGCAAAAAGGTATATATTTTCTTTCAGTTGTAGATTCCATGTTGGAAATAATATTTATTATATTTAGAAGCCCACCTGATAGCCCATACAGAGGAAATTCCTTCAGCTGCTATTTGATTTTGCCAGGTTAGAACACTCACAGGAGTCGAGATAAATGCTCGCCTCTGCCCTCACGTATCAGTTTCCAAAATAACAGGGTTCCCTAGCATCCCTGAAAGATGGCCAACGGGTTGGAGTTTGTTTGGTTTTTACCTGTTTGAGCTCCCTTATGAACTTGTGAGTTTTGGTGCATCTGAACTGTTCCGGCTGGGGCAGTTCATGCCCTTGGTGATGCTCACGGTCACCATCCTCAGCCAGCTGGAGCCTTCAGGCTGCCGCTGTGCTCCGGGCTCCTCCGCCCTGGCCTTCTGCTGTCACCTCTGCTCTGAGGAGAGGCCTTTTCCCCAGAAGACCATGGTTCTTTCAGTGGGAAGTGGCTTTTAGTCTTGGGTATCAGTGCTGAGTGCTCATTGCCAGAATTCTTCATTTCCAGGCCTTTTCAGAGAACAAGGTTAGGCCATGTTTTTTTTGTTTTTGTTTTTTGTTTTTTGTTTTTTGTTTTTTTTAGACAGGGTATCACTCTGCAGTTCAGGCTGGCTTCAGCTTACTTTGTAGCCTAGGCTAGTCTTGAACTCACAGTGATCCTCCTGTCTCAACCTCCTGAGTGCTGGCCATACATATTTTTAAAAGAAAAAAATTCATTGTGGCCAGGTGTAGTGAGGCATGCCCATGAGCCCAGCACTTGGGAGGCTGAGGCAGAAGGATTGCCATGATGAGTCCGAGGCCAGCCTGGGCTACGTAGCGAGTTCAAGGATAGCCAGACAGTGAGACCCTGTCTCAAAAAGACTAAAAATAAATAAATACAATAAAACAAAGAGTGCACAGTTTTATCTGTTTGATTTTATACTTCTAGCTCTCATAGTAAAAAATATTCGTGCTAGCAATATTAGCATCATAATCGTTTGCTTCATCCTATGTTATGTATTATAGTTACAGAAGGACAATGTGAATATTATTAACAATGTGCTTACGAAAAGCTCTCTTATTTTATGGCAGTTCTTTTTGTCCTTAGAGTGCCTTTTATCCTACTGGGATGTACAAAGTACTGTTTTAAAGTCATCTGAAATAATTCCTGTCAGGGGGATTATGCCAAAACATTGAGGCTCATTTGTTTCATTTTACTTTTTAAATTCATACTTGTTTAAATTTGCTTTTACAGTTAAGTGTACAACATTTACCTGATTCCAAAGTCAAATACACACAGCAGGGTCTACTCAAAGTACAGAGGAAATTTTAAAACTTATAAGCTGACAGTATATTAAAAGTAGGAAAGGCAGGCCCACCCCATTTAGGCTCAGCTAGCTTTGAGATTTCAACACCAGCTGCAACTTGTAAAATAGACATAACTCAGCCAGAAAGTACATCTTGTGCTAACCTGCATCAAGGACAGACTGGATCAGTTGAAGACAATGATTGATTCTACTCACTCACCCAAGCCCCTGACCTTCCTGCTGTATGATAAGAAACCCCCTTTACCCCAGAATAAGTCTGCCTGACAACATATGACCCAGCCTATGTACCGTTTATAAAATAACCTGCTATCAGTCTATGGTACTTCCTGCCTAACACGTATGTATCTGTCTAACCCCAAGGCAGGGCTAGTGATTTGGAACTCAGTTTCCCCCAACCCACTAATCTAATAGAGTTGCCTTCCAACTCCTCAGTACTTGTGTATCTTTCATTTGATTCAGTCCTGGTTTTTTCTACAAGAGGAGTCTGGTATCTATCTCCTGCCCTCTCTACCCTGTACTTTACCTAGTTTGTCCCTAAGTGTATGTGTGACTGAACCAGGCCTGTTCTTCCCACTAAACAATATGTTAGTCACTGAAACAACAAATTTTGCAAAAACAGAGGATTTATTCACATGGCAGCCAAATATGAGGAGAGAGGAGACCAAGTCTCAAATACACCTCCTTGCAGGTATTTATGGGGTAAAGAAGTGAGATGACTTAAAACACAGGCAAATGTGGGTAGAAATCAGTCTTTTTGGCACTTCCTGGGATGCATGTTCAGACAGTGGCAGCATTTGCATGATGTGATGTCAAAAGTTTGTACATCAGACACGTAGACAGGCACAACCTAAGAGCTGGTGCTACCAGGCATGGTGATGCACTCAGGACAGGAATATCACAGCTTCAAGGCCAGCCCGGGCAACTTGGTGAGACCCTGCTTCAAAATTTAAAAAAGTTGGGCTGGAGATTTAGCTCAGCAGCGTAAGTGCCTACCTTGCAAGCACATGGTCATGAGTTTGATCCCTGGTACCCCCCCCAAAAATTTTTTTTCTAAAGGGAGGTAGTTCAGTAGTAGAGGACTTACTAATACACAGGACGTCCTGGGTTCATTCCTTAGCACTGTTTAAAAACAAAAACAAAAAACCCAGCAATCCCAGCACTTGGGAGGCTGAGGCAGGAGGACTGCTACAAGTTCAAGGCCAGACTGACTACATAGTAAGACCCTGACTCAAAAAAAAAAGAAAGAAAGAACACACAAAAAACAAAAAAACAGGTGGTAGTTGTAACAAAAATGGCCTTGGAGGCCCTGAAAAGTAATGTAGACAACCACTATCATTCTGAAACACACACATTGCCAGCAGAGCTAGAGTTAATGGGGAACGCAGTACAGAGCACAGCTAGTCGACCTCCAGGATTCATGATTTTTAGTCAAGTGACAGCAAGCAAAACCGAAAGTTTTGTTCAGCTTCCCTCGCTTCCATAACCTGCGATAGAAGTAAACACACGGGTTCTTCCACCCTGCTTCTGGTAGACCTGGAGGGCAACACAGCTCACTGCACCTTGCGTTTGTCCTTAGCAGAGCATCTTGGAGGGGTTCTGTGGGATGGGGGTGCACCTCTCACCCTTCCCCAGCCTTGTGAGCTTCCAGGGTGGAGCATGGCTTATTCATGTATTTATTTTGGTACTGGGGATCAAACTCACAACCTTGCGCTTGCCAGGCAGGCACTCATGCCACTGAGCTAAACCCCCAGCCCCAGAGCATGGCTCATTCAGACAGTTTCCAGCAGTGGACACGGGGCCACTTCTGCTCATGTGCTCATGAGTGGTGAACAACTTGCAGGTGCCTTGTGCTGTTCCTGGCGGTGTCAGGAGAGGTCATGCAAGAGAAGTTGCCACAGCAAATGTGAATGCATTGTTTTTACTAGATTTATTTTTTTTTAATTTTGAGAAGGGTCTTGCCAAGTTGCATAGGCTGCCCTCCAGCTTGCCACCCACCTGCCTCCCAGAGTGCGTGTGTTACCACATCTGGCCAATTTCCTTCATTACCTGCTACCACTTTGCACCACCGACAGTGTGTGACAGGAGGCTGGCCCATCTGCAGTGGTCTCAGCTGGGGCTGGCTTGGCCCGTGCGCTCCCGCGAGCAGCCACACTCACCACGGTGGACCCAGGTGGGGGCAGGAAAAACACCATGCTGACTTAGAACCAGACGAGGGCCGCTTCAATGCCAGTGCTTCCGGAGTCCTCCATGTCCTCCGTGTTCTTCCGTTTGGTTTCTTTGATTTGTGCGTCTGTGTGTGGTTGGCATGAGTGTCTGGATCTCTCAGTGATGGTAGCGCTCTCTGATTACAGAGCAGCACACTCCAGTCCTGGCAGGAAGTCCTCGGCCAAGAGCTCCTGTCAGAGCGCTGCTGGCCTGGGTGGGTCAGCCTGTCTCACACCACAGGGACTGAACTCAGGGGACAGATGATGTCACCAGAAGGGGGAGCAGGTCAGCATCAGGGAAAAACAAAGGACAGCTACAACTGTGTCTAAAACCTGAACTCTGGTCAGAAATGCACCCAAGTCTCACAGGAAGTACAGATGATCTGGCTTGCCCAGAAAGCTGTGCAAGCTGTGACCTTGAAAGAAGCTCTCCTGACAAGATTCTCCTTCTTCCAGAAGCCGAGGTCCTTCAGGTGTCCTTCTTTCCCCTTTTCCTGACTCAGGAGATGCAGTTTAAGTGCCACTTCCCTGCCTGGAGAGCTTCTTCCTCCTGCTCCACAGTGACTTGCACAGTTCCGACAGAGAGAGTTCAAGTGCTGCTCCACTGCTTCAGGGCCAGGGGACGTGGATGAGGGACTCCCCCTCTCTGACCTTTGTTTTTCCTGTCTACATCAGTGGCAGCTCCCCAGAGGTCCCTCCTCCACTTCAACAAAGTCACACACTTGTCCCTGCCTGAGTAAGACCACAATTCGACCTTCCCTTGATTGAGCTGGGTGTCCCCAGGACTGTGGCCCGCATGACAAAAGTAGACAAGGCAGTGTGGTGAGGCAGTTCTGGGAGCCTCCTTGCTGAGATGACACACACTGACTGTCCCTTGTTCACACCCCCCCCCCAATTCTCCAAGACGACAAAGGCCATGGAAAAGCAGAGAGGTCAGCTGAAGGCAGCTCAGGACACAGGTGAGGACACAGGTGTCTTGACCAAGCCACCTGCAGTGTGGGAATTCTGCCATGGGCTCGTCTAGCCCTGCCCATCGGAGCCCACAGGGCTGTGAAGACCCAAGGAGACAAGAACGTGCTGGTATCTGCTGCCCAGTGAAGGAGGAGAGGAGAGCTGTCCCTTTTCTCCCTAAGCAGGGCCACTGGATGAGACCCAACAAGAGTGAGTGAGTTCCTCCACAGAAAGAGAGAGAGCCAAGTGGCCAGCCACCGGGCCACCTCCACAGGGAAGCGATCCTTACCAAAAGCCCAGCCAGGAAGCGGCAGCGCAGGGCACAGGAAAGCCTCAGCCTCCCCCTCCACCTCTAGCTCTCCCTCCCCGGCAGCGGGAGCACAAGCCCTGCGACCTCGACCTGTGTCAGCGCCCAACATCCCAGCTGGGTTTGGGCCACTCACCTGGTGAAAGGGTGGGAGTCACCCTCAGAGCCAACCTGCGCGGCTGGGGCCAGAGCCAGCTGCAAGTGTTTCCACGAGTGACCAGAAGGGGGAACAAGTCGCTGCTGCTGACTGCAGGGCCGCTGCCCTATGCGCTGTGTGAAGGCCCAGCCACCGCAGCAGGCATCAGGACAAGGACTGGCTCGCGTCTGCCGTGGACGCACCCTCCTGCTCGAACTCCCTTCTCTTGGGTCATGCAAACTAGGCAAGCGCTCTTCCGCTGAGCCTCAAGCCCAGCCCTGGCCATGCACCCACTAGAATGACCACATGGGTGTGTCACAGGGCTGTCTCTGCTGTGAAAGTCTCCGCTGGACCCAGGCAGCAGACAGAAATGTGAGCAATGCAGAGTGCTTCCTCATCCCGGGCGAAGTCTACTTCCCTCCCCTCGGTTTTTTCTATTTCTCCTAGAGCCAGGACTGGCTTGTGCCTAGAAAGGGAAGTGGTCAACTGCAGCAGCTGAAAACTGCCCTGGAGAAACCAAAGCCACCACCGCTGCCAAGGAAGCCCTGTCCCCCCTCCCACCACCGGCCCAGCCCGGCCCAGGCCCAGCTGTTCTGGGGCACAAGCAGGCACAGACGCCCCGGAATGGGCTGAGATCTTTCTAGAAATGCTCTGTGGACATCAGAAGGCGGGGTGCCCAGATGCTCCCACAAGGATGACTGACGCTGTCAGACAAGCCAGGCTTAGCACAGCCGAGAAGCAGGGTGGCCAGGGTGAGAGGCCAGGGTGGGCGGGCCTCCCTTGCGCAAGAGCTATGCAGGGCCATTGCCTGAGCCAGGAAAGGGCCTCTGGCATCAGTGAAGCCTCTTGTCTTTCTCTCAGAGTACCGTTTCCAGTGCAGTATACTACAAACCACAGTTCTCTTAAAATGTGGCTTTGAATTATTTTTAAAATTGGGGTAAACATAAGTTCCTTGTTAATACTACAAGAAATTAATGTGACCCACACACATTATAGTTTGAATTGTTCACAGTATTTCGATTTTCAAAATATCTGTAATTTCCATCTACTATAGATTTTTTTTATTTTTTTGGGATCGAACTCAAAAGCTCCCACTTGCCAGGCAAGTGAACTAAATCCCGGGCCCTCTTGTAATTTCCACTGATGACCAAGGATTGGTATTGCTAGTGCAACACTGATCTGTTGCCTATATTCTTGATTGAAGAAAATGCTAATTTTCAGTTAGAGATAAATAAAAATACAGATGTAATTGTTTTCCCACCCAGGCTCATGGACTTCCTGGATCCTTTCTGTGGACTGCCATTTACTCCACTCTGAAGATTGTTTGCACTTCACCAACTTTAGCGGGAGACTCCCAGGATAGAGTCACCCCTTCATCTTATTTATTTATTTATTTATTTTCAGTTTTGTTCTTTGAGACAGGTCTCCCCATGTCATTCAGCACTCACTATGTAGCTCCAGCTGGCCTTGAACTCGAGACGACCCTCCTGCCTCAGCCTCCCAAGTGCTGGGATTACAAGCCTGTGCAATGGCTCATGTTCTATTAAGTAAGCACACTTAATAGACTGTGGGGTCACATGGAGGCCCCACACTGGTCTGTTGTGTCTCCTGGATTTTCTCAGTAGATTGCGATGGCTCTTTTCAATCTTTATACTTTGTTCCTTTTCTTACTTTCTTGCATTGGCTGGGATCTTTGGTACAGTGTTGAATAGGAGCAACGACAGTGGACACCTCTATTTTATTAAGCCCAAAACTCACTAATTTATGCAGTAAGAACACAAAGCACCCATAGTGCAACAGATCTGTGCTGGGCATAAAGATGAACACAGCTGACAAGGCCGTGCAGCAGAAAGGTGCCAGCAAAGAAGGCCATGCTGAGTTTGTTGATTCCACAGACGTGCTGAGCGTCTCCCTTGGGTGCTTCCACGAAGCATGGAAGCAGACCCTTGCAGGGGACCTCATGTCCCAGGGCACAGGTCAGGGTGGCACACAGGCAGGCAGAACCCTGAAGTGAAGCCTTCAGCAGGATGCCAGCCCGAACTCAGGGCCAAGGGCTGGTGAGGACCTGTCTGTGCTGAGCTTGTAGCTGCCAGCAGAGCCAGTTATTAGCATCACAGGAGAGGGGCAGCAGCAAGGTGGGCAGTTAGAGGAGGGGGTGCCTGCACCTCCTCTTCTTCCCTTCCCCACTGAAGGATGAGAGCTGGAGTCGGGGCTGGGGTGGGAGGAGAAGAGAGCGTTTAGTAAAATACAGGGAGGCTGAACTTTAAAATGGACCCGATGACACCTCAGGGACTGGAGTAGGACCGTTAGAATAACCAAATGCGAATGAGAATCAAGAGATTAGACCCACACTGTCTTAAGGAGCAGGGAAAGGAGGGCAAGAGCAGCCAGTGGGAACAACTCCCTATGGAGACAGGTTATGCCCCACAAAATAGCCACAGCCTTGTCCCTGGAACCCACGTGTCACCCACCCTTGTGATTCAGCTCTTGAGAGCATCGAGGATCCCGAGTCACACAGGTGACCTCAACCACATGAAGGCGGTAAGGCCACAGGCCTCTTAGAATACGCCAGGTGGGTGTGCTGAGGGTTTGCAGCTGAGATCACTTGTCATTTGGCTGCATTTGTCTGCATCGCAGCAAGCCCTAGAGATTCTTTGGGGAGGGACGACCTTCACGGGCAAGGCTGGAAAGTAGCCTGGAACACCAGACACTGGTCATTATTAGGGACTGCAATGAACCTGAATAAACCTTTCACACCCCCTGCCCTACTTCTCTGAGTGCCATCCCTAGAATTTTCTGCATTAATCCAGAGAGCCATTTGTTCTGTCATTCGTCACCAATCATGGTCTTAAAAAAATACAAAACTATCAGGCTTTGGTCATTTCCTTAGACCACACTCTCTTGGGAAGGTCCCATGTATGTGAGATTCACAAAACCTGATGCTTTTCTCTTCCAAATGAGCACTGGCATTAATTGGCTTCCTGAGTCCGGCTGAAGAGCCCACAGCAGGGCTGGGAGGGGAGGGGAGGGGACCCCTTTCCCCTCATTTAGCCCCAGAGGCCTTAGGCACCAGAGGCACCCTGGAAGGCCCAAGTCAAAGTTCAGGGCTCCAGCGCTGTAAGGGAGCAGAGCTGTGCCGTTTGGACCACTGAGCGCGGGGTGTGCTCCCGTACAGCTGTGACAGTGTGGGGTGTAGACCGGGCGTCTGCCCTTTGGGGCTGGGGATCATAGGCCTGGAGAGAAGACCGAGGCGAACAGAACTGACTGTGCGGTGGGGCAGGGCCGCCAGCCTCAGCCCCATCACCCAGGGCAGCCCGGGACAGGGTCTCCAGCTGGCCACCCCGGGAGTCTGTGCCCAACCCGCGGCGCCCCTGCTCAGCCTCGCCCCGGGCGCCCGCCGAGGAGGAAGGAGATGCCCCTCCTCCCCTCCCTTCCCCCTCCCCCTTCCCCCT
>PVLA01018147.1:0-15306 GCA_004027455.1 Hydrochoerus hydrochaeris | reverse complement strand
GAAGTCTTATTTGGTTGGAGGCGCTTGGCTGTCCCATGGCTCCACATTCTCCTGTAGGCACCATGGCATTAGATGTGTAAGAGGTCCTCGTCACTGTCATCATGGAAAGACACCAGCTTGGTGGAGGTCACTGTCTTCTGCTGTCCAGGCCTGGGCTTCCCTTTCTGGGTCTTCTCTCCTGGGACCAGCCCTGCTTTATTGTCCTCCCTGTCCCAGGGGGCTTTCTGCTGCAGATTTCTTACAGGGTGTGAGTTGTCCACTCTGGCTCCTCTGCTCCGGTGAACTTTCACCTATGGGATGGTCAGGACCTCATCTTCACTGTCCTGGTCATCCCCATGCAGGGATGTGAGGGCCTCTGCTTTCACAGATTTGGTGGTAATGTGGCCATTTTCCTGTCCTTCCTTCACCAGTCAGGGAAGTGGCACCTGGATCTCTTCCATCAACCACTCTGTTTCATTTTCATCTGCCTCTTCCTCCTTATTCACCTGTGGGACAGCAACAGCACAGACTACATCAGCCCCAGCAGAGATACCCATCTGCCTTTGCTCCTGTCCTTGCCTGAGTTACTCCTGAGCAGGGGCCCTCCCTGCTGGCACAAGCGGTGGACAAAACCCACTACCCACCAATCATAATTCGTATATCTCTGGTTCCCAAGTTACCACCAGAGCTGATGACAACCGCCTGCTCCTAGTAAAACCAACCCAGCAGGAGGGCTTACGGGATGGTTACCAAGGGGGCCCTGTGTCAGGGGCCACTGCCCAGAGGGCTGGGTCATGCAGAAGGCAGTGCTGGGGAACAAGGGCTTTTCTAGGCTGCCAGCTGTGTGGCAGGAGGGGACATGTGATACGTAAGAGCAGCAGCCATAGGAAGGACGTGTGTCAGCGTCTAATTTTAACAAAGGGACTTGCCAAGATGTACAGCAGGCCTCATGCATACAGTATTTATGCCCTTTGATCCAGACAAGGCCCTTTCTGGAAGTCTATTTGAAGGAAATCAACCAAATGTTAGATGTACAGAAATTTTCATAATCAGAGTTTTTAGAGCACAGCCAAAAAAGTGGAAACCACCTCAACAACAAGTACTCCTAAGGAAATTAGTTCAACCACAATGGGAGAAACTTGAAGAAAAATAAAACAAAAGTGCGTTCCGCTGAGTGGTAGCTAAAGGCCGTAACTAACGGTTTTCCTCCCAGGTTGCAAGCTGCCCATGCTGCTGTTCTTCCCTGCATCATCAACATGCTACTGCCATGGAGCATACAGCACTGCTGCTAGGTGGGGGATGAGGTCACCCCAGACTCAGCGGACAAGCACCTTTGAGTATTTGTAGGACACGTTGGAGCTTCTTCGACAGCAATTGGTCAGCTTGTTTATCACAACTTCCCTGTTAAAAAGGAGACCATAATGAGTCACTGTACAACCACCAGGGGCAAGGGAGTCCCCAGACAGAAGCCAACCCCAGTCTTTCACATCTTCCAGGGACTGGATCACAGTGGCTGCAGGTCTACAAACATCACCCCTTCCCAAGGCAGCAAAGTCCTCAATAACAAATGACCAGCTACGACAACAGGGCAACAAACTATTTGTCATGATTCAGCACAAAGAACATGGGCTATTATGGTTTGTATCTGGGTGTTCCCCCAAAGCCTCACGCAGAGATGTGGGGTGGGATTTTCAGAGGCCTCTGAATCTAGAGTTTGTAATGAGTTCATTGTCTAGGACTGGGATTGAGGATGAAGTGCTACACGTGCCCTAGGGCAGGTAGTCTGCATAAAAGGGAGGAAAAGAAGCTTGCCCCTTCCTTTTGCTCCCTTTCACTGCCATGAACTGTGGTCCCTCTGCAACATCACCCTGCCCTGCAGTCAGCTGATTACAGACTGAAACCTCTACAAACTGTGAGCTAAATAAACTTACCCTTCCTCTAACTTTCGGTGTGGGTATTTTGTCTTTGCAAGAGACAAGAGTAAGTAAGACAGGCTCTGAAATCAGAATAGAAAGAACTCAAATCCTATTTTATCTCTTGGTAGTCAAGTCACAAGATCATTTACCAATTTGTGTTCTTTTGTGTTACACATTCAAGGGAAGAGATGAAAAATGCATTTTAAAGGGAGAGAGATCCAGGCTGCTGACCCTCTCTCTCAGAGGACAATGTCTGTACTACAATGTGAGAGACAACTCCAGTGAGTCACTCCCTTTGAATCCAAAACAATTACTGTGCTTTGATTATCTGGAGGCTCATTTCCTTATACTGATTTGTAAAAAGCTGGCTAGGGTATTTCCTTCTCTCTTCTACTGACTAAGCTTTGCAAATAAGGCTAGGCAAGTGCTAATGAACAATCTCTCTAGCAAACAGACAGTCCTGTTTCCTCACAATACAGTTATGTATAGGATTGAGCACAGGACATGGTAGAGCAAATAGCTCCAGGAATGTCAACTAGGTAGGAGCCTCAAGATAAGAGGCTTTGACTGACCAGGGCACAAGTTTGCATATCAGAACCCAAGAGGTAGCCCCCCAAAAACAATTCCACTGCTACCTTAATTGGATTATGTAAATTGATCCTTCTACAGATCTTTATCTCTGCATTTACAGAGATGCCAATCTTGCACCTGGCCAGCCAGCTCAAGTTACTCACCTATTTCCAGTCATCCTCACTGGCACTCATCCCTGAGCCACCCCCTTCTTCACAAGATAATAAATGCTGGGAGAGGCCTAGGATCAAGGCCTTTGTCCACATGTCCTCAGGGGGACTTACTTACTGACTACTTACTTATCACTCTTCAGCTTCCCTTAACTTGGAATATGTCTTGGTATTTTTATTCTCACCATGGATTGCATTGGTGGTGGTAGATTGGAATTAACTTGCTGGGGTTCCAATGATGTCTCAATGGGATTACAAATACAACTTTTTGGATTGTGAGGAAAACTAGAAAGAGGACTATAATATTTGGATGACTGAACTCATTATTTTGGTTTACAATACTGCAACCCCACACTTCTGCTGTCTGGCCTCCTATCATTCAGGGCCACCACTCCCATGGACACAGAGTGATATAACAGAATGTCTCCCACCACAGGAAGCAAAGAACAGCAACAAGTGTCTGGACCCCTCACACCTGCCTGTAATGCCAGCACTCGGGAAGCTGAGGCAGGATTGCTACAAGCTCAAGGCTACTACCCTGGGCTACATACTGAGTTCAAGGCAAGCCTGAAATATACAGAGACCTTGTCTCAATAAAACAAAGTTTCTGGACCACTTAGTATAAAAGAAAAGAGACATCACAAGCTGCATACAGGAATTAAGACACTAAAGCTGCTGGCTATTCATTTACAAAATAAATATGATTATCTGGATCTAACACAATTCAAATTAGGTGCAGCCAATCAACCGAAGGCTTGGCCACATAAGGGAAGTGGTCTGTGTCAGAGTTCAGTGTGAGTCAAACAACTAAAACATAAGGAAGATAAAAACAGAGAGAGTTCAGCACGCACCCCTATCCTGGCCTACACCTGCTTAGCTCTGCGGGACAGGGCCATCGCCACACCTGACAGACATCTAAAACCCTGCAGACTTCTCCCTTCAAACCCAGAAAATGACCCAGCCAGAACTGGCATGGACCACTCAGAAACCCATTAGCTGCATCCAGGACTTTTCCTTATCATTCAGTTATTAATTAGTTTAATTTCTACTGCTGATTCTTTTTGTTTAAATCATGGTTTATTTACAAATAGGTTTTTGTTTTCCAGTGTATTTGCAGATTTTAGTTATTCTTTGTTCTTGGTTCCTAACTTAATGTATATGTATCATTCAAATGATGCCTATATTTGCAAAGACTTGTCCACTCTGTGGTTCTCACAAAGTTTAGTAAATGTTCTGTGTGAGTGAAATATCAGTACCCAAGAGTTGGAACAGTGCTCTCTGAAAGTCTGTCATCCAGCTTTCCTCACCTGCACCTGGGTCCCCTAGTTACTCTTTCTGGATGTGGCCCAGCTATCACGGAGCAGAGGTGAGAGGGTCAGTGCTTCTGCCTGTGTGTGGTCTGCGGGTTCATCCTTACTCGTGGAAACTGCACTGTTGGGCTGACCTGTGTTCACTAAAATAAATAAAAAGGGTATTATCCAATTATCATTAGGATGATAGCTGCCACTTGTTTTTTTATATTTACATTTGATTTAAGATCCAAGATCCTTTATAGTATTTCTCCATAGTGTCTGCTTTATCTTTTTTTAAAAATCATTTTGACCTCTGAGCTTTTCTGTGTCCTTCTTTTAGGTACACTCTATTCCTTGTAAACAGAGATGTTTTTACAATCTTACTTGACAATTTGTCTTTTAATTGGAAGCTTATTTAAATTTAATGAGGACTTTAGATTTCTACCATCTTATGTTAATCCTACATGCCTTTGACTTTGCTTTTCTTCCTTTTAGTCTTCATTGAGGGACTTGAATTTATTTCTCTTGTTTACTACTGCTTTGTAAATTATATACAGTACTTTTATTATTTTAATGGTTGTTCTTAAAATGCTGGCATGCAGCCTGGCATGATGGCACATACTTGTAATAACAGCACTCAGGAGGCTAAGGCAAGAGGATAACTGTTGAGTTTGAGGCCAGGCTGTGTTACATAGTGAGTTCAAGGCCAGAGAGACACTGTCTCAAACAAACAAACAACAACATAAAAAACTGGCATGCATACAGAAGAGGTTAAAATTAATCAGTATCTTCCAATGAGAAATGATTTCTTACATACAGCTTATGTACTACTGTTGCCCAGTATTTTCACCTTTTTTGCACTGTTCTCTTTAATTCAATAATTTAGCTTCCCCTGCACTTTTAAGAGTCTTTTGTACACCTGCTAACCTGATGCTTCACGACTGTGTGGGTCTACCCATCACTGCTACCAACTGTGCTGGGCATCCAAGGGCCCTTTCCATCTGGAGATGCAGGTTTATTAACTTTTGAAAAAAAATTGTAATAAAAGCATAAACACATAAGCACTACTACTGTACCCATGTTGTGAAATACTCCTTTTTGCAAAATAGCAGATATTTAGAAAGTAGAAGGTATTTGCACAAAGTCAGCACAGAAAATACAGAATGTTCATCAAAAGCAATGAGGTAGCTGAGCACGGTAATGCCCATTTGTATTCTCAGCACCATGAGAGGCTGAGGCAGAAAGATCACCAAGTTCAATTCAAGCCCATTCTACGCAACTGAGTAGCTTACCAAGACTCCTATCTCAAAATAAAAAATTTTAAAAAGGGCAGGGGATGTAGGTGTAATGTCAAGGCCCTGGGTTCAATTCCCAGTAACAACAGAAAACACTGACATAAATTCTAGAAGAAATAGCTAATGAGTTGAGGCCAGCCTGGACTACAAAGTGACTTCAAAGCCAGCCTGAACTGCACAGAGAAATTTTGTTTCAAAAAGACCAGGAAAAAAAAAAGCAAATAGCTAAAGTAACTGAAAAGAGTGTTATCCCAATTATCATTAAGATGATAGTTGTCACTTGTTTTTTTATGTTTACATTTGATTTAAACATATGCAACTGATACTCTGATTAAGTGGAAAACCCCAAGCAGGCGGCACCCTGTCCAGTGCATGCCTGTAACACTCCAGTCATCCACCCTGGCATGAGTGACATTTGCAGTGCTTTATTTGAGTACTGTCTGCTGTTGCTTTTAACATCTGTTTTCTTTCCTTGAGTTCTTTATTACCTTATCAACATGTTAAGAGATATAAGCACCTGCAGTTCCTGGCATTCTGAATGTCACAAAAAGCAGATGTTCGTTGGAACATTTTTTTCAGGTTCTGAAGTGGGACCCCAAAGTCCCATAACCAGGCCCTCAAGGCACATCCCCTCTTCCCACAGCAACCCAACTTCCCTGTACCCAGCCTGACAGAACCTCTAAACCCACTCAGCAAACCACGAGGAAGGACTCAGCTTATGGCACTTTAGTGTCTCAGTATCAAGAAAGTGCACTTAATTTTTTAAAGTCACATTTTGCTTCTTTCACAAAAAAAGTCTAGTTTTAATCCTTTCATTTGTAATGACTTCTTCAGAATACTACTAGAAATCAAAAGTGAAGGACTGTAAGAGGAATTTAAAACAGCCCCCTCTCATGACTAAGAAATTTATGGAATGTACATTTCTTGAGATATAGAGCCCATATTAGAAAGCGCCCTCTGCCGCCCAACTCTAGACCTCCCTATGGTCGTCTCCTCCAATAAATGTAAAAAGCCTTTTAAACTAACCAATGCCTTCTGCTTCTGTAACCGTGCTTTCCAAAGCCCTTCCTCCCTTTGTTCTATAGCTTAAAAGCCCTGCTCTGGCTCAACTCGAGGCTCTCTGTTCTTGTGTGTTCAGTGAGCCCCACGCATGCTTGGACAGTAAAGACCCCTTGCCAATTGCATGAGAAGGCGTCTGTTGGGGTCTTCCTACGCGGCGGGCATCTCAACCCTCACATTTGAAGGTCCCACCAAGATTGGCGGGATTGCCTCCTGTGTCGGGAGACTTCAACAGCCACCTCTTGGGGTAAGTATGGCCGTTTCTCTCTCTCTCTTTCTGTCTCTCTTTGTCTTACTTTCACTTTGCGATCACTAGTTTTGTTGTGACTGGCACCAAGAAGCGTGAGCTCTTGGTCCAAGTGACTTACCTCCGGGTTTCTGTGTCACAAGTCACTTCCCTGGGGGATGCCCTGGGGATCGTAGGCTCTCTGAGTCTATTTTCTGGTGGGGTCACTGTTAGTCATTCCTCAGAAGGGGAAGTTTCGCACCCCGGCATTTGTCTATTTGTTTGTCGTCTTGGTCTTAGTGTTCATCTGTCTTTGTTTGTTCGGTGCCACTAACCTTATTTTGTTCCACAGCACCGACTATGGGACAAACAACATCTACCCCTCTCTCTCTCACTCTAGATCATTGGTCAGAAATATGAGAGAGGGATCATAATCTTTCTTTATTTGTCAAAAAAGGTAAATGGCAGACGTTCTGCTCCTCAGAGTGGCCTACATTCCAGGTGGGAAGGCCACCAGAGGGGACTTTCCATCCTCCCCTTATCCAGGCAGTTAAGACTATAGTCTTCCATTCTAGGAGACAGGGACATCCTGACCAACAACCTTACATTGTGGTGTGGCAAGACTTATGTGAAGATCCCCCGAAATGGGTAAGCCCCTTTTTAATGCTGGCTTTACTGGAGCCTGTCTCTCTCTTACCTGTAAAAGCTCAACCTGCTCGATCCCCAACCCCCAATCTCTACCCCTCTCTCCATCCTCTGGTTTTGCCCCAGTTGCAGTCCGACTTAATCCTATTGGACTCCGGGGCTCCTCCTCCCCCTTCCCCCCAACTCCAGTCTCTTCGGGGGTGGGGGCAGGGGCGGGGCAGCGCGGGGCTGAGACAGAGAGAGGGCGAGGAGGACCCCAACCACGAATAAGAGACAATTGCGAGAATTTCTGGGGACTGCGGGATTCTGCCGCCTATGGATCCCGGGGTTCACCTCCTTGGCTGCTCTCCTCCATCCCCTCCTAAAGGGAGACACCACCTTTACCTGGGGTGCTGACTAACAACAGGCCTTCGATCAGATCAAAAAGGCCCTGTTATCTGCCCCTGCATTGGCTCTCCCCAATATAGAAAAGCCCTTTACTCTCTATATTGGGGAAAAAAAAAAACACAGCTACTTGATTTCATTGTGGAGGGAGGTTGCTAAAAGTTCTTTTGCTTACATCTGTGGGGGCCAAACAGCCACTACTGATGTAGGGAAATTAAAGTCCCAACCTACTATGTTGGGTACGATTTCATGTTCTATAAAATCTTAGGATGGATTTTAGGAACAATGGAGTTTAAAAATAAGATGTATTTATTGAGAGAATAAAAGATTCTGTCTCAGAGAGGGATAAAAGGGATCCTGAGCAGGTTGCCAAGGACTCTCTCTTTTCTAGGGACTTTTAGAGAGTAAAGTCCTAAAGTGAGGTGGGCTCAGGTTAGGGAAAACTGATGTGAAAGAACTACCTGTTCCAAAAAAAGCCTATAACAAACCTGCCTAGGGCCCACCAAACAGTGGGGGTGTTTTCCTCAATTCCCCCCTGATTCATTTGCCTTGGGGTTTGTAAAACATCTAAGATGACAGATTATGGCCCCAAATGATTGGAAAGAAATAGCTAAAGTATGTTTAAAGTCAGCAAATTATTTGTTGTGAAAAGAAAACATTTTTGAATTGTGCACAGATCAGGCCTCTGGCAGTACTGCTCAGAGTTTAGCCATTACAAAAGATATGTTAATCAGAGAGGTTGTCTTTGCTGCCACAGGCAGTCAGCTTGCTACTGATATGCAGACATAGGTCAATTTAAAAAAGCAAAACTAGGGCTTGGAGGGAACTTCCTTCACCAGGTAAAATCTCCATGGATTTAAATGCTAGCCCAAAGGGTCTAAAACCATTTCAACATTTCACCTTTAAAAATGCACATAAGTGGTGTATGATACTGAAAACTTCCCTGGGACAGCAGCCTGGCCCTACCTAGCTTCATGAAGTAGGACCTACACTTATGGCTGAGATTTGCAGCTCTGCCTTACATATACTTCTTAAGGCAAATTGTAATGTAGGGACACATTTATGGCATGGCAATCTATTTCATGATCAATTAGATATTTCTGACCAAGTTACTGTTTTGCTATTTGTGCTAAATTTAATCAACTTTGACAGTGCCTAAAGCCTAGCTGCAAACCTTTGATGAACACAGTCATCTGTACCTTAAGGCACCCTGGGCTAATTCCAGGCCCCTCCCAGACTCTTCCTGTATTATGGTAATGACTCTAACTGTGCTCATTCAGTAAGGGCCCCTAGTTGATGCTACTAGACTGTAGGCCAGCCCAAGGAACCCAAAGTCGGTGGGCCCTGGGCCCTCAAGACAGAGTGGCAATCACACTCCCCCTCAGGCCGAATGGACCCATGATGGATGATGGGAATGAGGGAGAAATGCCAGCACTCCAATACTGACCCTTTTCCTCCTCTGACTTATATAATTGGAAAAATAATAACCCTCCTTTTTCTGAGGACCCTTCTAGGTTAACTGGGTTGGTGGAGGCTCTCATGTTCTCTCACCAGCCTACCTGGGATGACTGTCAACAGTTGCTGGGTACCTTGTTCACCATCGAAGAAAAGGATCAAATCCTCATAGAGGCCAGAAAACTCGTGCCAGGACAGGATGGGAGACCTACCCAGCTCCCAAATATCATTGATGACTTCTTCCCGTTGTGCTGCCCTGATTGGGACCCCAATACTCTGGAAGGTAGGGAGCATCTGTGCATCTATTGCCAGACTCTAGTGGCGGGTCTCTGAGCGGCTGCTAGTTGGCCTACAAATTTGGCTAAGGTAAGGGAGATCCTCCAAGGGCCTACCAAATCACCCTTGGTATTCTTAGAGAGACTAATGGAAGCTTACCATAGGTGCACTCCCTTTGACCCTCAAGATGAGGGACAATGGGCATCTGTTGCCACAGCCTTTATAGGTCAGTCGGCTTCAGACATTAGGTGTAAGCTCCAACAACTAGACGGGTTACAAGACTTAAATTTAAGAGATTTGGTTAAGAAAGCTGATAAAGTATAATCCAAGAGAGAGAGGAGAAAGAACTAACCAAAGATAGAAAGAGGAATATGGAATTGACAAAAATCTTGGCCACAGTAGTAAAAGGAGTTCAGGGAAATATAGATGAGGATAAGCCACGCCACCTTCCTCTTGACCCCAACCAATGTGCATATTGCAAGGAGTTGGGACACCTCATCAAAGAATGCTTCAAGCATAAAAGAAAAAACAAAAGAAAAAGACAAGAGGAACAGGCCTTAGAGGCTCAACTATGCCAACCTATTGTGCTGGACTTGGAAGGAGAAGACTAGAGGGGACGGGGCTTGGATCCCCTCCCCGAGCTCAGGGTAACTTTTAACGTGGAGGGGACCACAATCGACTTTGAAGTAGATATGGGAGCTGTCTTTTCTGCTCTCCAAGCCCCACTGGGACCTCTCTCATCCAAGAGGTCCTTAATTCAAGGGGCGAACGGGAGCAAATACAGAGCATAGACCACTAAGAGGACTATGGACCTAGGTAAAGGTAAAGTCCTACATTCCTTCTTAGTAATACTGGAGTGCCCAGCTCCCCTTATGGGGAGAGACCTTCTAACTAAACTAAGAGCTAAAATAACCTTTGAGCCTAAAGGGCCCCAAGTGATATCAAAGAAAAACAAGGAATAACTTGAGGGATGTTAACTCAGGCCTTCAGCCCATGGAAGTGACCTGTGGCCTATTTGTCAAAGAGATTAGACCCTGTGGCAAATGGATGGCCCCATTGTCTAAAGGCTATCACAGCAGCAGCTATCCTAACCAAAGACGCAGATAAACTGACTCTGGGACAAAAATTGACCATAGTAGCCCCACACACGTTAGAAAGTGTCATCCACCAGCCCCCAGATAGACAGTTCTCCAATGCCAGAATCACTCATTACCAAAGCCTCCTGCTCAATAAGGACTGAATTCGGTCCTCCAACTGCCCTCAACCCGGCCACTCTACTGCCTGATGAGACACCTGAGCCAATCTTACATACCTGTCAAGAGATTCTGGCAGAGGAAATTGGAATTCTCCCAGACCTGACAGACCGGCCACTCCCAGATGCTGAGGTAACCTGGTTCACCGATGGCAGCAGTCTCCTACTAGAAGGTAAGAGACACGCGGGGGCCGAGATTACAGATGGGACTCAAGTTATCTGGTCGTCAAGACTGAGAGAAGGCTCATCCGCACAGAGGGCAGAATTAATTGCCCTTTCAAAGGCTTTAGAGTTGGCAAAAGGAAAAAGGGCAACCATTTATACTGATAGCCACTATGCTTTTGCCACGGTGCATATACATGGGGCTATTTACCAACAGAGAGGACTCCTAACTTTGGCTGGAAAGGAGATCAAAAACAAACAAGAAACTCTTAGACTCTTGGCGGCTATTATGCTACCACAAAAATTGGCCATAGTGCACTGCAATAGCCACCAAAAAGATACAGGCCCGATAATACAGGGCAACAACCATACAGATAAAACTGCGAAGCAGGTGGCCTTAAGTGCCCCTACCACTTTGCTCCTGGAGGTCAATACTGTATCAGAGACCTGTTCAAATGAGCCTCTCCAAACTCCCAAGATGGGAAAAACAGAACTTCTAGCCTATTTCCAACAGGCCCATAAGTTAACCCATCTGGGGACAAAAAAAGTTGTGCTTATTGGCCAGAAATCAATCAACGGATAGTCAACTGTCAGCCACCCAAATTAAGGAACTAGCAGAACAAGTTACCAAAATTTGCCAAGCTTGCCAGGTTGTCAATGCTTTCCCCTCCAAATCCCCAAAAGAAAAGAGATTATGAGGAACCCGGCCGGGACCATTCTGGGAAGTGGATTTTACTGAGATAAAGCCAGCTAGATATGGGCTTAAATATTTGTTAGTCTTTATAGACACTTTCTCAGGATGGACCAAGGCGTTCCCTACCAAAAGGGAAACTGTACCGATGGTAGTTAAAAAAATTGATGGAAGAGATCTTTCCTCGTTTCAGCCTGCCAAAGGTAATTGGGTCTGATAACGGGCCAGCATTTGTGGCTCAGGTAAGTCAGGGATTGGCCAAGATATTGGGGATTGATTGGAAACTCCATTGTGCTTATAGACCCCAAAGTTCAGGACAGGTAGAGAGAATGAATAGAACAATCAAAGAGACCTTGACAAAATTAGCCAAAGAGACTGGCTATAAAGACTGGACTATGCTCCTACCTTATGCTTTGTTCAGAGCTAGAAACACTCCTTCTTCCCAGCCGCCTAATCTAACTCCCTTCGAGATCCTATATGGAACCCCTCCCCCCATTTGAGACCTCAGCCCCCTACTTAAGGACACCCATTTACCCCATACCTTTTTAATTGATAGACTCCAGGCTCTAGACCAAATTCAAAAGGTCCTGTGGCACCAACCCTCTTCAGCCTACCAGCCAAGCGACGGACCCGCTCATCACCAATACAATGTGGGAGACTTCGTCTACATCCATTGCCATCAGATACAGACCCTAAAATCACGCTGGAAACTCCTGACTACCCCTACAGCAGTTAAAGTTGATGACATCGTGTCCTGGATCCACACATCTCACCTCAAGCCAGCACCACCACTGCCGGAGCCTCAATAGAAATTAAAAAAATACTAAAAATCCCCTCAAGTTACGGGTTTGTAGGGTTACTATTCCTCCTCCTCCTTCCCTTAGGACTTTTCCTTAAGGAGGGGGGATTATATGCAGCCTTAAAAGAACAATGCTGCTTCAATACAGATCATTCTAAAGTTGTTAAAGAGTCTATGGCCAAACTCAGAAAAAGATTAGACCAAAGACAAAAAGAATGAGAAGCCCAACAAGGCTTATTTGAGTCTTGGTTCAGCCAGTCTCCATGGCTCACCACCTTACTGTCGGCCCTAATGGGACCCTTGATCATGCTACTCTTAATAATAACTATAGGACCCTATATATGAAATAGAATAACAAACCTACTATAAAGTCAGATTGACAATGTAAAACTAATGCTCCTCAGACAACAATATGTGATTCTAGATGACCCCAACAATAAACACCCCGATCTCTAAGATTAGAGATTCACAAAACAAAAAGGGTGGGATGTAAGAGGAATTTAAAACAGCCTCCTCTCATGACTAAGAAATTTACGGAATGTACCTTTCTTGAGATAGCGAGCCCATATTAGAAAGTGCCCTCCGCCGCCCAACTCTAGACCTCCCTAAGGTCGTCTCCTCCAATAAATGTAAAGAGCCTTTTAAACTAACCAATGCCTTCTGCTTCTGTAACCACGCTTGCCAAAGCCCTTCCTCCCTTTGTTCTACAGCTTAAAAGCCCTGCTCTGGCTCAAGTCGAGGCTCTCTGTTCCTGCATGTTCAGTGAGCCCCACGCATGCTTGGACAATAAAGACCCCTTGCCAATTGCATGAGAAGGCCTCTGTTGGGGTCTTCCTACACGTGGCGGGTGTCTCGACCCTCACAGGACCATGAATGAAATATCAACCCAAAGCCCCTTTGCATCACTGTGAAGCTAAGAGTCCTTATGCCCATGGCCCTAGTACCATTTAGGAAAAATCTACTTTTTGCTGAGGTAGCACCCATAAATAAGTGAAAATGAAAATGTATCTAAGAAACATGTGTCCCCACCTTGCCACCCAGAGGAAACTGGCCTATGGCTCATTTTCAGCTTCTAGAGAACAAATTTTTTGCTCAAAGACAGAAAACATTTCACTCCAGTCAAAGTGAAGTTTTACCATATAAAACCCACGCCAGGTACAGAGACCATGATGTGCTGAGAATCAAAGATGAAGCCTGGCCAGTGCTTCCCAAGCAGCTGAGGACAGGTCATGCAGAGTAACAGCATGAATGCTCAGGTGGGACCCAGCTTGGGATGCTGTGTGAGTGGAAGAAGCACGGCCAGTGCTGCTGGGGCGGCGGGTCACAGCAGTGAGTCTGCAATCTCGGGACGGGAGGGGCTAGGTGAAACTGGATCGTCTTTATTTTTTGTGCATGTCTGAATACGTTATGACACAGTGTTACAAACACTGGGGGAAACGTGGAAACACAAATTTAGGTAAGGTACCATGGGCTCGGGAGGCCTCACAGGCCCTTGGGGATGGCCAGGGCAGGGACCGCACCAAGGCTCTGCAGGGCAGTATGGCAGCAAATCGCCGAGGAGGTGAGGAGCTAGGGTGGCAGCTCTACACCTAGAGACAGAACCCTACGCATTCCTCTTCCTGCCCTCTAGGACAGTACTTACCCCAAGGGGCACACGGCTGAAGTGTACCAGGAGAAGAGGTACTGGCAGTCAGCGGTCTCATGACTGAATTGGGGTATCCCTTCCTTCACCAGAGGGTCACAGTGGAAGAGGATGGTAGAAGAGACCGACTTTGTCTTATCTTTCCCGCACTTGGAGGAAGAGGCAAACATGACATCCAGATCGCCATCTGTCAAGCAGGAAGGGGCACACACACACCCATTGCACCATTACCTCAGATCTAACAAACAGACTTAAAATCAGATGTAATAATACATTGTGCAATGTCCCATGTGTGCTCAGCTGTCATAGTTTAAACAAGGTCATTCAAAGACATTCACAGAGCTCCTACCCTGAGTTAAGTACACCTTATGAAAGAGGACTGACCTCTGACCTCAGCTGGCAACATGGCACAGAGAGGGGCTGGCCAGGTGACATGAGTCCAGCTGGAGACTGAAATCAGCTACACAGGCAACCCATCAATCAATTGTGCCTGCACAATTGCACCTCAGCAAAACTTCTGGACACCCAACTCAGCAGTATCCTGGCGGCAATACTCCACATACGAAATCTTATATTGCTGTGGGGTCATGGTTTGGTTCCATCAGGGAGAGGCCAGCAGAAGCTCTGCATCTCACTCCCTCCTGGACCATGCTTCCCTCTGTGCTTTATGATGGACTGCAATTCACACCCTTTTGCTGCCACCATAAATCCAATGGCAGCTTCTAGTGAGCCCTGTGAGGTCTTCCATCATGTTACTAAACAGAAAGGTGGTTTTGGAGCTTGCCTTTTGCATCAGAAGTGAAAGGCTCCTATGTGCAACTCAGCTCCTCCTAACTCTGTGGTTGGCTCATACTTTCCATGAACAAAGGCAATCAATGTGGGCTGGATGTGTCCACAGGAACCCAGGGCAAAGGTGGGGTACAATGGGCTCAGGAAGGCCCCCACAGGCCACAGGGGACAGCCAAGGCAAGAACTGCACCAAGGCTCCACAGAGCAGTGTGGAAGCAAAGAGGCAAGGAGCCAGGTGGCAGCTCTACACCTAGAGACAGGGCCCCATGGGTTCCTCTTCCTGTCTTTTGTAACAAAACAAACACTCAAATGATGACAAAAGTTACTTTTTGGTGCTGGTGAATGAAAACAGTAGGTCGGAAAGAAAAAGGGACACATGTGCATACACATACACCACTGTGCTACATACCAGTGTCCTGAAAGCTGGAGGTGCTAAAGATGGACCCAATGTAGTTTTGTGGAGGCAAAAGTGAAAGTTTTATCTATAACCAGAATGGTGCTATAGAAACTGAACACTCCTGTACACTCAAAGTACACAGAAACCATGTGTGCACAAAAACATGCTTCCTCAGGTGAAGAGATGGACAGCCAAGGCACGCCAGCAAAGGTGACCATATTGAGCCAGGTTCCAGAAGGACTGTGCAAGCTGATAAACACCATGATGGCTAGAGTCATGTCTGCTGTAGCAGCCAGTAGAACTGGGT
>PVLA01018146.1:0-15302 GCA_004027455.1 Hydrochoerus hydrochaeris | reverse complement strand
TAAGTGACTCAGATTTCAAAACAAGACAACAGATCTACAGTGGCTACCATAATGTCTTTTGCTTTCTTCTAAATAGTTGTCCATATCTTCACACACAATGAATTCATACAAAACAAAATAGTATTAAACTGACCAGAACAGTGATGAAGGCATTGCAGGCCTTCAAAACCAGACAATAGGGGAATCAACAATGGCTACCGAAATGTCTCTTGATCTCTTCAAAATAGCTGTCCACACCTTCACACATATTGAAATTAAATAATACAAAACAGAGTGAAATCACTCTAAATAAAAGAATATAAGCATTACCGGATTTCTCAGCATGGCAATATGGAATCAGCAATGGATACGATAATATCTGTCTTTCTCAATAGTAGCTGCTCATTTCATCATGCATAATATAATTGATTCTCATAAACTGTTTAGGAGAAGGTCTTGGCATGTATAAGCCTCTAAATGTCTACCTATCATTTCTGTATTAGAGGGAAAAACAAAACAAAACAGATTACTAAAAAACACAAAGAACAATACCAAAGAGCCCAAAACAATGATGATATAGGCCTTCAAAACACAGTGGCAGGAGCATAACTAAAGTTCTTATTTAACATAGTGATCTTCGAAAGAGTTTCTCAGGTCATCAGGCACAAATATTCAACATCATTGTGATCCTATGAATGTTAACTATTTTGTTCTGTGAACTTACTGAATTTGTGGCACATTCATCTTAGCTATCCTAAGTGTATTTATACAAATTTAGATATTTTTTCTTTTCCCTTCCTTTTTCTTTTTCCTCCGTTTCCCTGAGATATTTTCTCCCCTTTGTGCAGATTCTTACCCTTTGACTGTATTTTGTATATTATGTATTTGTACCATTTCTTACACTAGGGAGACTACACGGTATTTACATATGTGAGTTTGATATATTTCACTTATAATATGGTCTCAAGTTGCACCCATTTTTTATAAATATCTCAATGTGATCATTCTTTATAGCTGAGTAGTACGCCATTGTATAAAAGTACCACAATTTTTTTTTAATCCATTGCTCAGTTGATGGGCACTTACATTGTTTCCAAGATCTGGCTATTACAAATTGTGCTGCTATAAACATGGGTGCACATATATCACGGTGGTAAGATGTTTTCAGTTCTTCTGGGAATATACCTAGGAGTGGAATAGCTGGGTCAAATGGGACCTCCAATCCCAGCTTTTGGAGGAATCTCCAGATTGACCTCCACAGTGGTTGCACCAGTCTACACTCCCACCAACAGTGCAGAAGAGTTCCTTTTTTCCTCACAGCCTCTCTAGCATTTGTTGTTGGTAGTTTTGTTGATCCTGTCCATTCTTTCTGGAGTGAGATGTTATCTCAGTGTGATTTTAATTTGCATTTCTCTAATGACCAATGATGCTGCACATTTTTTCATGTATTTATTTGCCATTTGTATTTACCTGAGAACTGTGTATTCCTCTCAGATGCCCATTTTTGGATTAGTTCTTTGAATTTCGGGGGTCTGATTTTTTAAAATTCTTTTTATGTTCTAGAAAGAAGTCCTTTGAGGGACAGTTCACTAAGATGTTTTCAAAATTCATGGATTTCCTTTTTACTCTGTTGGTGATTTCTTTCGACATGCAAAACTGTTTAATAAGATGAGACGAGATGTTTATTCTGGAAAGTATTTCTCATGCAGTTTGGTTCTGGTTCATGAATTCTCGGCCTACTTCTTTGTTTTCAAGATTTCTACCCAGTTTGTCTTCCAGCAGATTTAGTGTTTCTGTTTTAATATTTAGATCTTTGATCTATTTTGACTTTAGCTTAGCAAATGGTGATAGCATGGATCTAGTTTCAGTTTTCGGCATATGGATAGTCAGTTTTTCCAGCACCATTTATTAAAGAGACTATCGTCTTCCAGTTAACATGTGTGGCCCTTTTGCAAAGATGAGCTGGCTAAGTGTGCTTGTGGTTGTAGTTGTATCTTCTAGTCTATTGCATTGATCTTCAGGGCTGTTTTTATTCCAGTAGCATGCTGATTATGTCACAGAAGCTTTGTAGTACAACTTCAAGTCAGGGATTGTGATGCCTCCTTCATTGCCTTTGTTGCTTAGAATTGCCTTTGCTATTCTAGGTCTCTTCTGGTTCCAGATGAATTTTAGGAGTGATTTCTCTAGATCTATGAAGTATGCTAGTGGTAATTTGATTGGGATTGCATTAAATCTGTGTAAAAATTTTGGGAGAATGACCATTTTCCCAATATTTGTTCTTCCTATCCATGAAAAAGGAATGTCTTTCCATTTTCTGAGATTCTCTTCAATTTCTTTTTTCAGAGTACTGTAATTTTCACTGAATAGATCTTTTAATTCTTTTCTTAAATTGATTTCTAAGTATTTCATTTTTTGATGCTATTGTGAAGGGTGTGGCTTCTCTTATTTCTCTCTCAATTAGTTTGTTGTTTGTATGTGGAATGCTATTGATTTTTTAGTATTGACTTTGTATCCAGCTATATTACTGAATTTATTTATTATACCTAGGAGTCTTTCAATGGAGTTTTGGGGGTCTTCTATGTAGAGTATCATGTCATCTGCAAATAATGATAATTTAACTTCTTCTTTTCCTATCCTTACTCCTTTTATTTCTCTCTCTTGTCTACTTGCTCTGGCTAGTATTTCCAGTACTATGTTGAATAGGAGCAGTGATAAGGGACATCCTTGTCTTGCTCCTGATTTTAGGGTAAAGGCTTTCAGTTTTGGGCCATTTAATATGATGCTGGCTGTTGGTTTGTCATAGGTGGCTTTTATCATATTGAGGTAAAGACCATCTAGTCCAATTTTCTGTGAGGTTCTTACCGTGAATGAATGTTAGACCCTACCAAAAGCTTTTTCTGCATCTACAGAAATGATCATATGATTCTTATTTTTGTCTCTATTGATAAGGTGGATTACATTTTTGATTTACATATGTTGAACCATCTCTGCCTTCCTGGGATGAATCTCTCTTGGTCAAGGTGTATAATCTTCTCAATGATTTGCTGCATCCTGTTTGCCAATATTTTATTGAGAACTTTTGCATCTATGTTCATTAGGGAGATTGACCTGTAGTTCTCTTTTTTAGTTGGGTCTTCCTCAGGTTTTGATACTAGAGTAATATTTGCTTCCAGGAATGAGTTAGGAAGAATTGCTTCACTTTCAATTTCATTGAAGCATTTGAGGAGTGTTGGCATTAAGTCTTCTTTGAATTTCTTGCAGAATTCCACAGTGAATCCGTCTGGATCTTGGCTTTTCTTTGTTGGTAAGGATTTAATTACATTTTCAATTTCATTTATAGAAATTGGCTTATTCAGCAGTTTTACATCTTCTTGATGCAGCTTTGGTGGTTCATATGTTTCTAGGAATCTGTCCATTTCTTCTGTGTTATTGAACCTATGGGAGTAGAGGTGTTTGAAATAGTTGTTGATGATCTGTATTTCCACAGGGTTGGTAGTGATCTCACCTTTTTCATTCTGTATTGCATGAATTTGAGTCTTTTCTTTCCTTTTTAAAATAAGATTAGCTAGAGTTTATCAATTTTATTTATTCTTTCAAAAAATCAACTCTTTGATTCATTGATTCTTTGTATTGTTTTCTTAGTCTCTATAGCATTGATTTCTGCTCTGATCTTTATAGTTTCCTCCCTTCTTTTGGCTTTGGCCTCACTTGCTCTTCTTTTTATAGATGTTTGAGGTGTAGCATCAGTTTATTTATTTATGTTCGTTCTGTTTCCCTGATGTGGAAGTTCACCACAATACATTTTTGCTCTGAGGACCGCTTTCATTGCATCCCACATGTTCCACTAAGTTGTATTTGTATTTTCGTTTGCTTGTAGATATTAATTACTTCTTTAATTTCCTCTGTGACCCACTGATTGCTTGAGTGTATTATTCAATTTCCATGTGTTTGTGGTGTTTTTGCAGTTTCTTTTATCATTAATTTCTATTTTCATGGCTCTATGATCCAATAACATGCATGGGATATTTTCAATTCCTTTGCATTTACATAAATATGTTCTCTGATTTACTATGTGGTCTGTTTTAGATAATGTCCCATGTACTGCTGAAAAGAATGTATATTCTGATGCTGTTGGATAGAACAATCTGTATACATCTATCAAGTCCATGTGTTCACAGATGTGATTCAGTTCTGATATTTCTTTGCTGATTTTCTGTCTAGTTGATCGGTCCCTTTGTGTGAATGGTGTGTTAAAGTCTCCTGTTATAATTGTGTTACTGCTTATTTGATTTTTCATTTCTGTTAATATTTGTTTTGTATAGCTGGTGCTCCCATATTTGGTGCATATATATTTAGGATTGCTCTCTCTTGCTCTTGAAGTTTTCCCCTAACTAGTATGTAGTGACCTTCTTTATCTCTTTTGATCCTTCTTGGCTTGAAGTTCACATTGTCTGCAAACAGAATAGCTACCCCTGCTTTTTTTTTTTTTGAGTTCCTGTTGTATGAAGTATTGTTTTCCATCCTTGGACTTTCAGTTTATGAATTTCCTTTTGGGTTAGATGGGTTTCTTGTAAACAGCATATTGTTGGATGTTGTTTCTTGCTCCATTCTGCCAGTCTGCTTCTTTTAATTGGTGAATTGAGGCCATTTACATTAATGGTTATAACTGTTATATATCGTTTTATTGTTGATATGTTATCTTTCTGCTGTTGATTCTTTACCTTTCCACTCTGTTTAATTGTTTGCCTTGCTTAGTGGTTTTTTTCCTATGTCTATCTAGAATGTCTTTCAGTATTCCTTGCAGGGTTGATTTAGTGATCATGAAATTCTTCAGCCATTCTTTATCATGGAAGTATCTTATTTCTCCATCCATTTTGAAAGACAGATTTGCAGGGTACATCAATATGGGTTGGAAGTCATTTTCCTTTAGGATCTGAAATACTTCACTCCGTGCTCTTCTTGACTTCACTGTTTGTGTTGAGAAGTCTGGTATGGTTCTGATAGGTTTTCCTTTATAGGTGATCTGTCTCTTCTCTCTAGCAGCTTTTAATGGTCTGTTCTTATGTAGGATTTCTGGGATGTTGATTATTATATGTCTGGGTGTAATTTCATTTTGGTTATGGTTATTTGGAATTCTATATGGTTCACTTATCTGCATGTCCGTTTCCATTCTCATGTTTGGGAAATTGTTGTCTGTTACTTCTGTAAATAGCTCTTGATACCATTTGTGTTGTCCTCTTCTTTTTCATTTATCCCTATTAATCTTATGTTGTTTTTCTTTGCATCGTGTTGCAGCTGTTGAATTGTTTTTTCCTGATTCCTTTTTTATTTTTAAAAGAGCTTTCCTTTCCTGTTCACTAGCTGCAATCTTGTCTTTGAGGTCGGAAATTCTATCTTCAGTTTCATTGAGGTGGTTTGGCCAACTTTCAATGGAATTTTTTATTTCATGTATATCTATTTGAATCTGCCTCATGCATTCTGTTTGTTTCTTATTTGTTCATTCAGGGATTCCATCTTTTTGCATTGTTGCTCTAATTTTTTAACTATGTCTTATTTAGATGTGTTCACTACATTTATCATTTCTTCTTTTACCTGGGAGATTTTTTTATCTGAGCCCTTTTATAGCTTCTCAGAGTTGTTTCTTTCCTTCAGGCAGTATCATTTCAGGAGTTTCAGGTATATTGCTTACATTGTGTTCTATGTCCCTCTCTCCTAGGATTTCTTGGGATGGGCTGCAGGTTTGAGATGGCATTTTGCTCTTTTGTTTTGTGATTTTTCCTATATTGCCTTAGGGAAGCTGAAGGCAAGTTCTCAGTTGTTTCTTGGGTTGAGTATATGTATCCCTATTGCAGGGAGTTTCCCCAGTAGAGTGGAGGTCCTTATACAGAACTTTCCAGACGGCTCTGGCCACCTAGGGTCACCATGCAGGCCCTTACCAGTCTTGATGCAAAGTGCCAAAGCTTCCCCCAGGCTGAAGATCACTGAGCATGCTTTTGGCTCACAGGCGAAATGCAGGCAGCTGTGGGCTGCTGGGTAGTCACTGAGGGGGGCCCAGATAGGCCCAGAGTAACCTCCTGGTGG
Organism: Hydrochoerus hydrochaeris; assembly: GCA_004027455.1. Classification (NCBI taxonomy): domain Eukaryota; kingdom Metazoa; phylum Chordata; class Mammalia; order Rodentia; family Hydrochaeridae; genus Hydrochoerus; species Hydrochoerus hydrochaeris. Next base: position 9,242 of record PVLA01018146.1, on the reverse strand, counting down.
TTCTTCCTGAGGTATGGGAAGCTGGGCCAGGCCCTACCTGTCTCAGAGTGAATCACCAAAGCTTCCTTGTATGCTGGAAAGTGCTGTGCACGCTTTCTGCTTGCCAGGTGGAATGCAGGCAGCTGTGAACCACATGGGATTGCTGGGCGGGGTTCTCTTTGCTGTTTATGAAACAAACTCTATTTCTGTAAAGCAAGATGGCCCAGAATGCACTGTGTGGCACGAGCTTTCCTTGAGGACATGGAAATCCTCCTGCCTGAGACTCTGTGTGCTAGAATTTCTGGCATGCATCTCCAGGGTCTGCATGTTTTGTTTACTTTTGTTTTGTTTTTTGAAACAAGATTTCATTCTGTAGTTCAAGCTGTCCTGGAAAACATTACTTAGTGCTCACTGGCCTAGCGATGATGGAGTTTTTCCTGCCTCAGCTTCCTGAGTCCTAGGATTACTGGAGTGCACCACCATGGCAATGAGTTTTATTTCTTTGTTTGTTTCTTTGCTTGTTTTTGTAACAAGGTCTCCTTTTCTAATTCATGCTGTCCTGCAACTCACTATGTGGCACTGAAGACCCTGGAACTTGTGGCAATCCTCCTGCCTCGGCCTCCCAATTTCTAGGATTCTTTGTGTGCATGCCCAGCTCTAACATAGGACTTTTTTGGTTTTACTTTCTTTTGTTTTTGTTTGTTTTTGAAATAAGGTCCAGTTGTTTATTTCAGTCTGGCCTGGAACTCACTGTGTAGTACAGGATTTCCTCGAGGCCTTGGTGATTTCTCTTGTTTCAGCCCCTCAATTGCTAGTATCCCTGGCATGCACCAGCTTGGCCTGCATGTTTTCATTTATTTTGTTTTGTTTTTCAAACAAGGTCTGGTTCTGTCATTCAGGCTGGCCTGGAACCCACTATGTAACACAGGTTGGCCTCATAGTCATGGAGATCCGCCTGCCTCACTTTCCTGAGAGCTAGGATTCCTGGCATGCTATACCATGGATAGCAACTTTATTTTTTGTTGTTCCTTTGTTTTGCTTGTTTGTTTGTTTCTGTACCAAGATCTCCTCTAATTCAGGTTGGCCTGGAACTCACTCTGTAGCACTGGCTGTGCTGGAACTCATGGCAGCCCTCCTGCCTCAGCTTCCCATGTTCTAGAATTCCTGTCATGCACCACCATGGCCTATATGTTTTGTTTTATTTTGTGTTGTTTTGTTTTGTTTTTGGAACAAGGCCTGATTCTGTAATTCAGGCTGGTCTGGAACCCACTATGTAGTTCAGTTTGGTCTCGAGGTCATTGTGATCATCCTGCCTCAGCCTCCTGGGTGCCTGGATTACTTGGTTGGTGCACTAGGGCCACCATGATTTTTTTTTTCTTTTAAATCAGGTCTTGTTCTGTAATTTAGGCTGGCCTGGAAGTCACTATGTAGCACTTGTTGCCCTTGAATTCTTGGCCACCTTCTGCCTCAGCCTCCGAAGTGCTAGGTTTTCTGGCTTGCACCACCAGCACCAGAAATCTTGTTTTATTTATTGATTACATGATTTTGTTTCAAACAAAGTTTTGTTCTGTTATTTGGCCTGTCCTGGAACTCACTATGTAGTGCAGTATTTCTTCAAGGTCATGGAGATCCTGCTGTCTCTGCCCTCTGTGTGCAGGAATTCCTGGTGTGCACCAAAATGGCTAGCTCTTTGTTTGTTTGGTTGGTTGATTGGTTTTCTCTGAAACAATCTCTTATGTTGTAATTCAAGTTGTCCTGGAAATCACTATGTAGCACCAGCTTTCGTCAAACTCATGGAGATCCTCCTGCCTCAGTCCCCTGAGTGCTAGGATTCTTGGTATGTACCACCTCGGTCAGCACGTATTTTTGTTCTGTTTTGTTTTGCTTTGTTTGAAACAAGGCCTAGCTCTGTAATTCAAGCTGGACTAGAACACACTACTGAGCTCAGTCTTGCTTGCTTCATGTTGAACTTCCTGTCCCAGCCTGCTGAGTGCTAAGATTCCTGGCATGCTCCACTATGCTCAGGATGTTTTTCTTAAAATCTCCTTGTGTCATTTAGGCTGCCTGGAATGTAGTTCTTACTGCAGACTTGCCTCAAGGTCATGGAGATCCTCCTGTGTCAGCCTCCTGAGTTTTAAGATTCCTGTTGTGCAGGACCATGGGTATCGTGGGGTTTATTATTATTATTATAGTTCTCCTTCTGTGATTCAGGGTGGCCTAGAATGCAATGTGTTGCTCAGGGCTGGCCTTGAAGTCATGATGATCATCCTGTCTCATCCTCCCAAATTCTAGGATTCCTGGCATGCAACCACCACGGCCATTGTTTTGGTTTTGAAACAAGGTCTCATTCTGTAATTCAGGCTGGCCTGGAACTCACTGTGTATGGCAGTCTAGCCTGGATTCCTGGAGATCCTCCTGCCTCAGCCTCACAAGTTCTAAAATTACAGGCACGTACCACCACACCCAGCCCACTTCTTTGAAGTGTTCTAAGTTTTTGTACTCCAGAGCACAATTTTCACATTTCAGTGCTCATTTAGCATCAGGAAACTATGTAACCTCTGCACCAAATGTCCATGTGGACTTCGTATCAAAAGAAAGAGAAAGTGTAGGAAGTGTCCACAGCAACTCTGCTTGTGTATAGATGCGTAACCATAACTGCTTGTGTAGTGCTGGGGATAGAACTCAGTAGCACAGCACATACTCATAAAACACAAGGTCTCGAGTTCGATTCCTGATCTGGATATGTGTTTGAAATATATGTTTATACATTTGCCTGCCAGATGTAGTGGCACACATCTGTAATCCCATCACTCCTGGAGGCTGAGGCAGGGGGGTCACCATTAGTTTGAGACCAGCCTGGGCTACAATCTATGTTCAAAGCTAGGGCAAAGTGTACATTTGCATGTCGTATGTAGACTATATTTATTGGATTAAACAATATCTCCTGTCACTATGTGTGAGTCCTTTTTTATCGCTACTGTATTTCTGGTACATTCTTTCTATTTCTTTAAGATAGCAACAATTTTGCAAGCCCATCCTCACCCACGAGACTGGGTTCAGGCGGTTATTAGTTCAGTCTCTGCAGCCATCCCAGGGTTTGGCAGGGAGGGGGCGCACCTCAGCCCTCACCTGCTCCCCCTACTGAACTCCAGCCCCAGTGCAGCAGTCTCCCCCAGGCCTTCCTGGGAAAACCATTCCCACTGAGCTGCCTGTGTGTGTTTGCTGGGCTTTTCTCTGTCTCTGTCTCTGTCTCTCTCTGTCTCTCTCTGTCTCTCTCTCTCTCTCTCTCTCTCTCTCTCTCTCTCTCTCTCTCTCTCTCTTCTCTTGGTTCCAGAGTTAAGTCAGGCTGTACAAGGGCCACATTTGTTTGTCCTTTGGCAGCTACAAGTGAATGACATACTGTATGAATTGCTCTCATCAGTGCTTTTTTTTTGTGCAAAGATTTCAGTTTACTACAGTAATCACCTATCTACCTGTTTCTGAAGCCTCATTCAATTCAATATCTCATTCAATTAAACATACCATTCCTGCCACTTTGAATTTTCAAGATTCCTGACAGTATCATTGGTAAGCGCTACTTTCCCCCTCACTTACTTCGGTATCCACAGCTCTGGTTTTCTGCTGCGATGCCGTCTTTCGCTTTTTGTCTTTTTGAGACGGGTCTCGCTATACAGCTCGGCCTGCACTGCTGTCTTGAAACACATGCACAATAACGCACTGTGTGTCTGCTCCCTAACTTTAACCATAATTCTTCTAACACTCCATTTGAGCGTGTTTGCTACCGATTTTAGAAAATGGAACTTTCTTTTCTACGCTAGTTGAGTCAATGTTCTTAGCATGAACTCATGTTGAACTTCTTTTAAAAGCTTTTTCTATATCACTGACATGATCAAATATTTTCTCTGAGCTATTTTCTGTGTAAGGAATCAAAATGGAAGAAATGTTTTTCCTAATGTTAGATTATATTTTCATTGTTCTGGACAATACTACTTGTTTATTTAATTCCCTGTTCCACCAAATATGCTATGATTTACGTGGGCTATTTGCTGCTCTGTGACAAGAGTCTGCCTCGAGTGTTCTTATCCTGGACAGAGCTCCTCTGGTTTGTGGCTCCAGCAGGGCTGGCCTGGGACAGCATGGTGAACACAGACCATTTTCACAGACGATAGCAGGGTTGACATTAGGTGGTGGTGCCTTTTTCCCACTGTCCATTGGTGGAAATGGTCTCTAAAACAACCTTGTCCCGGAAACTCTGAGGGTGGCTTGAGCATTGAGTCCACTTTCACTTCCTGCAGTGAAATCAGTGTCTTCTTAGACCAGTTGGATCATTTATTAGTTTTATTGCTGAAAAGCAGTCATTGTCTCATAGGACCTCTGCACTTCACCTGTAATGTCACAATGTTTGTAACAGAAATATTTTATTACAGAAAGCTTCAAACATGTAGTAATGAGATTATTTTAATGAGCACAGCATACCCACCACTCAGAATCAAGGTTAAACACATGGTAAATCTACACTCCACCTACCTACATCTCTGTCTCGGAAATAACATGGAGAGTACTTATTGATAAATATTTCAATATACATTTCTAAAAGTCAAGGCTTTTTAAAAATAAAATATAAGCTCAGCAAAATTATTATTTTCAAAAAGTAAATAAATGATCATCAATTGCCTAACTATTTTACACTCTCTTCTGGCAGATTTTATTTTTGAACAAGTTTTTTGTTGAAATGAATACACTACAATTATCTCTTTTTGCATAACTGTGTTTCATTGTTGAATAGGTGTAAGTTTTCTATTCTCTGTGGTTCCCATTTTCTGAGTTTTCCTGAGGGCAAAACTGCGGTGTCTTTTAACATACTCTTTGTCCTTAATTTCTAGGGTGACAAGATTGTGTTAGTCAGCTTTTCAGGACTGGGACAAAAAACACCTGAGAGTAACACTTTATAGGGGGAAAGAGTTATTCTGGTTCACAGGTTCACCCATTGCTGGCTGGCTGCATTATTTCTGGGCCTGTGGCAAAGCAGAAACATCAGGGTGTGGCAGAAAAAAGAGAAAACATGAGCACACAGAAGGATCCAGGAATAAAATGTATCTTTCAAGCCACCCCTCTAGTGACCTGCCTCACCCAATGAGGCTCCAACTCAGTATGCCCATGGGGCCATGAAGTCATCAATCCACTGAGAAAGTTAGAACACTGATGCTTGTATCACCTCCCGAAAGTCCACCAGCTGGCAGCCAACCCAATGAGCCTTTGGAGGGACATTTTTGGTCCCAATCATAACAATGATGGCCCAGAATCATTTTTTAAATGAACTGCTCCAGTCCAAAATTCAACTATTTCTCCAGTGAGGTCTTGTTTTGTCTGGAAATCTATATCTGGGTGCTATGTGTAATCATTGCTACTAGGGAGTTGAGATTTGCTGGCTTTCTCTTCCAACTCTTCCATATATATATATATATATATATATATATATATGGGGGCAAAGAGTGTATATGCACTTAAGGAAAAGAAAACTTACATAAACATTTTAATACTAAGTTTACTGAGAAATCATGAGGCTAATGCAAGTTACCTTTGAGATTAGTACAAGTTGTGTTCTCACATTCTGCCCAGTTTCCCGTAGTACAGATTTTGTTGAATGTAATAGTCATAGTGCTCCTTAAATTTTTCAGACCATACTTTCCAAACTCAAAGTAGTGGCCATTAGAGGTACTCAGAGTGGTGTCATTAGCTTCCAAACATTTGTTAGTGCAGTGAAAGGCTGCTTGGCTAGCTAACTTGGTCCCTGAGATTGCTGCACATGCATCTTTTTCTCTGAAGACTGGCAGAGTAGTATGTTTTCTGCAATATATGATATCTTCAAGGATTCCTGCATATGAGGGTAGCATCATCAGTTGAAAAACAAATCGTACTGTTTTCCTTCTCCTGAAGTGAGTATACATTTTCCTGATAGACTCTAGCAGCAACAAGCATAGCTAGCACTGAGGAGCAGGTTTCTAAAACCATCATCCAACCAAAGGACATAGGGCTCTTCACATGAAAGGTTGATTCTTGGGCTGGTGGGTAAAATGAGCCAAGAGTGTTGTGTAGTTTGGAAAGCACAGTCTGAAAATCTTTTTTTTTTTTTTCACATCTGAAAATCTTACGGAACACTGTGAGCGTCACATTCAATGAAATCCATGCTGTGGGAAACCGCGCAGAGCACAGTCTCTTTGGTTTTTTAATTGCGAGGAAAAAAAACTGAGGAGAGGAGAAATTAGTGATTAAAAATATAAGACAGGATGAAAACGATTGTGATAATTAGGTCGTATTTGAACACTGATTCATAGAAACTAATTTTTAGAAGTGTATGTCTGGCAGGTGAACCTGAAAAGTAACTAAAATTACTTAAATTTTGAAGAAATATAATTATATTGGATTTATATTTTATAAAAGATTTCTTGTCTCTTATGAATGGAATATGACATACTTAGAAATAATACATTATATATTGAATATGCTTCAAATTATTCCAGAAGCAAGAGATGCCAGTAGGTGAGACATTTTTTGAGACATTTTGGTGTTAAAAATATTTGATTCTTTTTACTATTAATATTATATCAGGGACATATAATATTTTATTATCAAAACTTTTTATGTGTATTTCAGTTTTAGAGTGATTGTCTAGCATGCATAAAGTCCTGGGTTGACGCCTAGTACCCTAATTCAATTGGAAAATGTTGAGATTGAACACAAAGGTTTATTCAAACAATGTGTAATGAAGCTGTTCTAAACTCAAGCCGTCATGAAACATTTTAGGACGCGCCTGTTGAGGAGGCCAGTTTTACTGCATGGGCAATGAAAAACAAATTAGCACCATATGCAACCTCTCCCAAAGCACATAAAAGATGGACAATTATTCAAAGCATTTGCCAGGCTAGCGCTTACTGATTTCAATATCAGATGAGAACACCCCTTGAAAATAACGCCCGAGTCAAGCTCTCTCATAGCAGCAAATATTCTAAATAATTTAATAGCATATTCAACATGGCAGTAAATTAAATGAACAAACAGGTTGTGTCCAAGAAATAAAAATATAATTTAATGTTAGAAAATGCTTCCAATTTTCATACCCCATTTACAAATTAGAGGAGAAAAACCACTTGATCATGTCAATGACAACATAAAAGCTTTACAACGCTTTAATTCAACACAAGTTTGAATTAAAAATAACTAATGGTAGTATATAACTTCAACGTCTTAAAATCTACACCAAACTTATAAAATAGAGGAAGAATTCTTTTAAAGCCAAGCAACAAGAAAAAAATATACATTCTCTTCTCATGTTCAAATGTATTCTGGAACATAAACCCAGAGGTATGGATATCAAAATTGAAAAAAAGAGATGTGAATATTGAAAAGAAAGATAATGTGTTGTAACAACATACTCTTAAAAATTCAAAGGACCAGCTAAGTGTAATATTTAAATAAAGGACTCAGAAAAGCATTATATAGAAGTTCATTAGCGCAAAATTGAAAACTGTCACACAAAGATTATAAAAAATAAAGCAAAAGCAAAACAAAAAAGCAATAAACAATGTGAACACATAAGAGAAAGTATTCCATTCCCAAGAACAGGAAAACCCCAAAATTACCCACGACAGATTCTAACGAAAATGAACAAGATCTTAATGAAAGCAAATTTGAAAGAAGTCTCAAGCAAGTAGAGCATTATACCATGTTAGAAAGAAAAGTAATGAATTATTGGAGAAAATAATATTGTATACAGCATCAGTTCTTAAGTCATTTACAGAGTTAGTGCCTTCTCTATCAGCCAAAATGAGCATCTAGTTATTACTGCTGAATTACACTCTCAAAATCAGCCCTGGAAAACTATAGGAGGGAGAGGAGGGAAGGAAAAAGCGACACAGTAAGGACAACAAAATCTACACCATGAACGTAAACTCCTAAGGAGACTGAAGCGCAGAGGGTGGAGACAGTGCAATTGCGGGGGCTATTCAGCCTGCGTGGATGGCAGCCCCTCCTGCCATAGATGCCCGTGGTCACAGGGCACTATCAGAACAAGAGGAAATAGAGGACTCTGGAATCTGTGCTAATAACCACCTGAAGCCACCACCTTAGTGACCACTGGCCTGTTTGAAAGCATTAGTTTAATGAATATGAAGAATATATATATAAAATAACAAGTGAATTACACATACCAAGGATAAGTATTTCATGAAATTTACACACCCACCCACCCACCCACACAAAATGAGGCTTAAAGAATGAAAATCTCACAGGAGAGACACTTCCAGACTTCCAGGAAGATGACAGTGGTAAACCAGCAACAAATTAGCTTCTCTGAGATTCACAACCAGGACCCTGAAGAAAAGCAGGCAGGAAGTGGCGTCCTGGGACTCAGGAAGGATCTGACAGAAAGCCTGTGGCCTTCAGAGCCACTGAAGAGGCAGAGGGCAGTGCAGGAAAAGGAAGCAGTAATCTGCCCTTTCTCCCTGGACCCGCCTGGATTAGGGCTGGTGAGAAAGGAGGGCTGAATCTAGGAGAGGCACGGTGACAGCAGGGGTCTCCAGAGCCCCCCGGGGAGAACCACAGCCCTGCCTCCGGAAGGGAGTGCCCCAGCAGCCGGCGAGGGAGGGAGCCGGCTGGGCCCGGGTGTCACAGAGGCCCCTCAGCTCTGCGCTCCCTCGGGGGCTGGCAGGGGGTTAGCCCTGGGAGGAGCCAGGGCCGGCCAAGGACACCAGAATGATTTACTTTAAACAACTCAGGTCCCACCTCCACAGCCAGAGGCCAGGTGCAGCCAGAATCTCTTTGAATCTGAAAGCCTCCGGATTCACCTGACTGGCCTAACCCTAGGCCTGCTGGCAGGCTGGCTGGCTGGCTGGCTGGCTGGCTGGCTGGCTGGCTGGCTGGCGACTTCGGTCACCACACCTCTGGGCTCTGCCGGCCTTCTTCGCCACACCTCTGGGCTCTGCCGGCCTTCTTCGCGTACCAGGAGGAAGAGCAGGGACGGTCCTGAGCTGGCCACAGCCTCAAAACCGCATGGCAGAAGATAACCACATGCTTGAAATCACAGAGAAACATTCCTTGTTGGTTCTGCTTTCGCTCATCTGATTGGGTTCTTTCCTGTTTCTGTTTTTAAGTGTGAACATTGTTTTTAGCTTTTTGTTATTGTCCTTGGGCTAGTGTTCTTGTTTTTCCCTCTTCCTCTCTTCCTTCCTTCCTTCCTTCCTTCCTTCCTTCCTTCCTTCCTTCCT
>PVLA01018145.1:0-15309 GCA_004027455.1 Hydrochoerus hydrochaeris | reverse complement strand
ACACAAACAACTAGACACCCCAGAACTCTCACCCAGGAGAGCTGCCATTAGACAGAGAAAGGTCCACAGCATCTTTATGTTGCCTGCAGGATGGAGACCTCCACTCCCAACCTGCAGGAGACAGAGATTTCTTCTGCCAGCATCTAGGGTGATTTGAGTATGTGACTCGAGGACAGTATAAGAGGCTGAGCCAGGACAACACAGGATCCTGACACCTGGCACTGGGTGGTTGGAAATGCTAAATGTGGCATTGCTGTTGAGGGTTTAGCCCTGGCAGAGCTGTACTGTTCTGTGGCTTTACAAGGAGCCATGCTGTATATGAAGATCATGTAAAGAAAATATTGAGAATTTCTGTTTGCCTTCAATTAACCCAGCATTTTGTGGCTTTAATACTAATTTCTGGAGAAACATTTTAGGAAGGTGATGTTCCTACTGTTGTTTTGGTCTCTACCTTGGCCTGCCTGCATGGAACTGTGTCATCCAAATTAGTCATAATTCTTATTGATATCTTTTCCAAGGTTTCTACATATACAAGTGAATAGTGTGCTGTCTCTGATACAAGATAATGACCTTGTGCACACCAATATTTTAACAGGATCCTGGTCAAAGATAGTTCATATCTGAGAAGAGTGTGCATCAAATTCTAAATCAGGTGACAGACAGTGACAGCAAGGCCAAGGGCATGGTTGATGTATTTGGACTGAGGGTCACTGGTGTTACTGAGGTCTGAGAGATGAGGCCCACAGGAAGGATGGCAGCCTTGATCTCCATGCAGTACAGAGATTTTACAGAAGACGGCACAGGGAGGAGCATTCAGTCAAAACTGATCCTATTCAAATTGACCAGTGCATGAGTTAGAAGTGATGTCTCCTGCTCATAAGTGCATTTCCAAAAGAAGAGGCCCAATGCCTTGATGATGGGCTGAGGCAAAGTCCTCACCACACAACGATTTTCTCATCTGGCTATTTGTGATGTGCTCCAAAATATGGACACTTTACCATTGTCAGGACTTGTGACAGAATCTCCACACTAATCTGGGGTGTAAGGGAAGAGTAGGGAAGTGATTTGAATAGAAAAAATAAATTCAGGGAGTAGAGGGTTCTGGAATAATCTATGTGTAATTCTATTCAGACAGTAAGAGTGATCTCAATTCTTCAAGTGGAAGCACAATGTCAAGAGAATGAAGGTGGATAGAAGATCAAATGAACTTTGTCCAGTTTAGGAAAACCTGAAACTTGAATGAAAGAAACTGAGTAATTATTTCAGAGTGTACATTGGTACTATTTTAAAAACAAAAAAAATCATTGTAAGAATATTCTACCCTGTGCTTGTGCCACATTTCTTTATCCACTCATACATTGAATAACATCTATTTTTGCAGTAAGGATCAGTTATCAAGGCATCAAAAATAAATAATTTCATGCCAATGTTTTCTAATTCACATTGTGTTTCATTTTTTCTATTTTTATTTTTTTCACTGGTACTTAATATCATGGATTTTGTTTCTGCCTTTGTTGTAGCTTGGCATATCCAGCACCATCTTGTGCCATGTATTTGACCAAGACATTGCAAAGTTACTCAAGGTACAAGTCCCATGAGAAAAGCAGAATGAGATGCACCCATAGGAGGAAAAATTAACCTGCTCAACAAAGAAGCAGGATGCAGGAGTCGACCAAAAATTAGTGTAAGATTCTAGCTAACTTGTTTCCAGAAGGATGTCTTTTTGTGGTTTTCTGTTTTAACTGGGTCTACATGTAGTCACTGAGCTCAGCTAATAAAATTCCAAATTCAACAGTTTGGCTGCTTGGATTCCTATATTGTTAATGAACCCTTCCCCTTAAGTGTATCATGATGTTTCAATACATGTAAACCTTGTGTTGAGTTTAAATTAGAAGCCATAATTATTTTATGATAAAATCATTCAAACCCTCTTCTGCTAGGTTTGTGAAATCCACAGTGTGGTCCTGTTACCTATATTTTCCCTAATATAGAAAATCACACCAGAGCTTCTTGTTCATTTGAAGCTGTCCCTAAGTACCCATCTATCTACTTCCATCATGCACTCTGTTCTCTTTTAAAACTGTTGGATAAACACCTGCAGCATTTCCTTCCCTAAGTTGGGCTTCATAGGGAGGTCTGGCTTTGCAAAAGCTGTCACCATGTCTTCTATGTAGTTTTGCCAACTTGAGCTTCCACCAGCATGGAATGTGAATTTGTGTTGCTCAGCAGGGCTCGTAATGGCATGTGAGGATGGAAATCTTTAGGAAAAGCACTTTGTGGTTTCTTGTTATTTAATTTGAGGTTCCCTTTCATACTCCTTTTTTATTAAAGCCAATTGTATGGATGCCATCATGGCCTGTTGTATATGAGAGCATAGCATACATAATGTGAGCAATCTGCAAAGTCCTAGGATACCTAGAAATCCCAGGGTAAGGAAATTGGCTGGTGAGAACAAACACTGAAGGTTATGAGGAAGATCTGTGAGAATAGTGGCAGTCAGCAGAGGAAATTGAATAGAGTCAATAGTTTGTATTTGATTTGTGAGTTGAAGTGATGAGTTCCAGTAGGTGCTGTTATAGGGGCCAAGTACCCAGTCATGGAATGTGAGGTGCATGATTGAGAGGTTGGCAGGTTTTGTGGTGATACAAAGCAGTGTCATAGAATATCGGTGGTGGCTGGAAGTTGTGGCATGCCAGAGGTCTTGAAGCTCAGCATCTAGAAGAAGACCTATTTGTTGTTGTAGGTTCAGGAGGGCCATATGAGTGTATGCATTTAGTTTTTGTTGTACCTGAATGGTTTCAGCGACAGTCTGGGATAGATTGTTGAGTTCTTGAGCTGTCACTGTTGATTGGATGAGCAAGACAGTGGCTGTGGCTCCTGAAGCAGCAGATCTTTGATAAGTGTGGCAATGGCAAAGACACCAAAGTCCCTCGTGGTGCACACCTGTAGGGCATTGGGAGAGAGCTGAAGAGGCAGACTAGGGGCTACCTAGTTTACCACATTTGTGGGGACCCAGAGAACAGAGAGGGTGTGGAGAATAAGCATAAAAGAGGGAGTGCTGTTCCAGTAGTTGGATAGATAGCAGGCCCCATTATCAGTATAGTCAAGTGATGTCCCTGTGGACAAGAGCAGAAGAAACGGGGAGGCAACACAGGCAGCAGCAGAGTGATTTAGAAAGCATGTGTGGTTCATCTGCAGGGTGGATTCCCAGGATGATGAATTGTGGGTGAATGTTCCATTGGAGAGTGACCAGCTGCCCATCAGCATCAAGGGCAGCAGATCAAGGCACCTAAATCTCCCACAGAGCATATGTACCCCCAAAACAGACAAAATGTGTTGTTATGGATCATGTTTGGCAAATGACTCAGGGAATTTAGGATTAGATTGATTAGTGGCTTCTGCATGAAAATAGGGGGTGCTCCAAATTGTGGTGTAGTTGTCATTTTTATAAGAGGCAGAAGTAGGAAGGCACTTGTGCCAAGGAAGGTCATCAAGCCAGGTAGAGAAGCTGTGTTGGAGGGGGCTGCATGGGTTGTAAGAGGGTCTAGCAGCAAATTGCCAAGAGACTTGGGAACAAGTGGTATTCCTCTTTCTTTGGGGTTTGCAGGAGCTAAGGGGGAGGAGGATATTCATTGTTAGAAAAGTCTTTGACTTGAGAGAAGTCTCCTGTCTGATGTTGAAAACAGGTTAAGCGCATAGGTATAGTCTCATTCCAGACAGCCGAGTATGTCAGATTATCCCAGATAACCTGAAAAGTGAAAGAGTTATTGAGATCTGGAGGAAGTATCCAATTAGCAAAGGAAACCTGGGTGGGAAAGAAATGGGGGTCAATGGCAAGCCAAAGGTACAGTCAGAAAGGAAAAAAATGAGGTAAGGCAGGAGAGTAAGCTGTGACTATCAAAAGGCCAGGTGGCTTTCATAGGTCAGTGCAGACCAGGACAGAAACCTCATTGGTGGCTGGGGAACAATTTATGGAGAAGATGGCATACATCATCAGGAAAAGTTTAGCAGGTGATTGGTCCTCCTCAGTGAGGAAGCAATGTGCTTGGCTGCAGAGGGTCTTGAGTGCTCCCCAGGTAATGGGGGGCTGAGTTAGTATTAGGAATGCATCTCCTCCTGTGTCACTATGGCCTTCCCTCTGGAGGTCTGCTCTCAAGGGTCAGTTAACTCATCTCTGAGGTTGGTGGTGGTGGCAGGCCAGACATCACGAGCTGGGATCCACATGGGGTGAGGTGCAGCTTCTAGAAATATACAAGCAAAGCCTTGGCCTTGTGTTAGTAGTGGGGCAGGGGTTTGCCATAGCTGAGTCATTGGGTCCCTCCAGCAAACCAGAGGGAGAGGTGTAGGCAGGGCTAACAGGGAGCCCCAGTATTTATGGGCAGGGCAGAGACATTTATCATCAAAAGTCAAAAGATTTATGGTTATGAGAGCCTTTGTGAGTAGTTCATCTGGTGTACTATGGAGATGTAATTCCCCCTCCTTTTTTAATAATGTTTTAAGAGTCTGGTAGGCTCTTTCTATGATGATTTGTCCTTGAAGATTATAGGGGTTTCTGTGGCGTAATGTAATGTTGTGTTTTGTGCATGTGTTTTTGAAGGTTTGACTGGTGTAACATGGCCCATTGTCTGTTTTGAAGTTGCAAGGTATTCCCAACATGAGGATGGCCTTCTTGAGGGCTTGGGTGGCAAGATTGGCTGTTTCTCCAGTCATGGCAATGACCATTATAGTGCCAGAGAAAGTATCCTTAACCACATGAACATATTTTAGTTTTCCAAATGGAGAGTAATGAGTAATATCCATTTGCCATCTGGCATTGAGGCAGAGCCCTCATGGATTGACTCCTTGAGGTTGGAGTGGTCCCAGTGGAAGGAAGGGGGTGCACATTGCACAGCTTCAAACTAAGTGTTTGTAGGTGGCTTTGGGGACTTTTGGGAATAGTTGGTGTATGGCTTTTTTGACAGGTGAAACCTGGAATGGAGAATTCATGCTGGTGTCGAAGTGTCTGGCAAGGATATTTGTGTAGCCTGTATTGAAACCAAATAATCTGCATGTTGATTTCCTTGGGCCAGAGGGCCATGAAGCCCACTATGGGAGCATATGTGTTGGATGTACCAGGGGTGTCTACGATGTTGGAAGGTGTTTTGCAGGGCCTTTGTCAAGTGTGGTATCTTTTATTTTTATGATAGCATGGGGGATAACATGACAAATTTGGACTACATACTGACTGTCTGAAAAGATGTTGATAGAGCAGTCAGGGCAGTGTGGTAACACTTATAAAACTGCAAGAAATTTGCCCACTTGAGCAGAGAATTCATGTTTGGTAACTTGTATTTCTGGGTGGTCATACTCATTAGGGTGATGTATGATAGTGGCACATGTTGTTTTGAGGCATCTGTAAAAGCAACCCTACTATGAGGAATAGGGTTGATGAAGGGAAATGGGATGGCCTCATAAGAGGAAACTGACTGAGGCCTTGAAGGGTTGGACTGGGGTGCAGTGGTTTGAGAGTTGGCCTGGGAAACTCAGGAGTAGCATTGGTAAATCTAGGTTATGAGAGAGTTGTACTTTTATTTGACTTTGAGTTAGTGGAAGTATCAGAGTATCTGGCTCACAAATGTAATGAAAAGTAGATAACTTTCTCAGTAGTACACCTATGTGACAGATGGCTGTCAAAAATGGTGTCATCTTAGATAGGGAAGAATAAGTGTGGGCCCAAAGGAGAGGGCTCTGTTGCCATAACACTCCCAGGAGCATTGCTGGTGCTGAACAGTATGATGGCTAAAAGAAGCTCCCTGTGGTCAAACCTATTCACATGTATCTTTTGAATAGTCTTGTCATATCTAATGTTAGATGAGCCTTTGGGGAGAGGACTCATGGGGAGACTGGATCTGGATTGCCTTGTAGAAGATCAAATAATGGGCAAAGCTTGTAAGAGGAGAGAGACATGGCTGGCTGCATCCAGTTCATAACCCCACACAACTGTTGTAGCTCTGTTAAGGTATAAGAGGATTGTCTGTGTAACCTGGGGACTATGGGTGTAACTTTATCTGTAATGTGGTGACCTAGGAAGACATAGGGAGCTTTTGTCTGGATCATTTTTGGGGTGATTTGGAGACTGAATATCTTGTTTTTTTAATAATTGTTAAAGACCAAATTGTAATTGGTGAGGGTCTGCATGGGAGAGAAGATCATCCATATAGTGAATACAATGATAAGAGGATTGGAGGGGTTTGGTGCCATGATCTACATACATCTGGCATATGGTAGGGCTATTTATCATTCCTTGAGGAAGTTCTTTCCATTGATATCTCTCAATGGGACCCTGGTGGTTAGTCATAGAGACTGAAAAGGCAAATACAGGATGGTCTTGTTCATGTAGTGGGATGGAGAAGGAACAGTTTTTTATATCTATGATAACAATATAATGATCTTTTTGAATTGCTGTAAGGGATGGCAGTCCTGACTGAAGAGCCCCCATCATTGTAATATGTTTATTAACTTTCCTAAGATCATGAAGCAAATGGTATTTGTTTTTATCCTTTTTATGGATGGCAAACACCAGTGTATTCCAAGGGCAAACTGATGGCTCTATATGTTTCTGATGTAATTATTCCTCAATTAACTATCAGAGGGCAATTAGCTTTTGGAACAGTAAGTGTCATTGATCCACCCATACAGGAGTATCAGTGTCCCAGGTCACCTGTATGGGTTGTGGTTTTACCACTGGAGCAACGGCCCCTATGAGGGACAGAGTGGTTCAGTGGTTAACTTAACATTTCATTGAGTTAAAATATCTCTTCTCCATAGAACTTGTGGAAGGCCTTTTAGAAATAGACTTTGGAAGTATCCTGAGCATCCTTCCCTGTCTCTCCATTTGAGTAGATTTGTTGTTTCAATGGCTAGTTGTTGGCATGTGGCTCCTTAAATGATGAGCCCTAGGGCAGTGTGCCAAAAGTTGCCATAGGCGTCAATTGGAAAGCAGGATCATTCTGCCCCAGAGTCAATAAGTCCAGAGACTGACATCTGTTCTACCTCCAGGGTATTGTTTTGAGGGATAGGCACAGTCCATAGAGTTTGTGAAGTAGTCTTCATTTCCCTCTTTTTTTGTTGGGCTGAGGGTTGCCCCTTTTCTAGATTAAAGGAATGCCATCTTTATCTGTTTTGGATCAGCAGTCTTTGTCCAATGATATCCTCTTTTGCATTTTAGGCATGGTTTGGGAGGTTTTGGTTTTATATCTGAATCACTTTGTCCCTTTTTAGGGCATAGTTTGGCAAAGTGTCCTGGGAAAGTATGATTGAAACATAGAGGCATTGTAATAGTGCCAATTTGGAGATGGGCAGAGAGAGCCACTGCCAGTGCTTGTGCACCTTGAGCATTGACTTCTTTGCATGCCAGTATCCATTGGTCTAAATCTCCATTTTTGGTAGGTGCTATTAGATTCCTGCAAGTAGGGGTGGCTCCCTCAAAGATTAATTCTTTAGCCAATACATTAGCTGCCCCTTCATGTTGTACCTTGCATTTACAGGACTCTAGGACTTTGGAAATGAAGGAAGCAAAGTCCTCATTGGCCCCTTGTATGAGCTTGTTCACTGGAGTCACTGGCCCAGCATAGCAGTGGTTAAAGGCTCTTAATGCTGCCAGTTGTACTAGATCAAAATATTGTGGAGGGCCCTGGGTCTGTACCACTGGGGAGGTGTGAATGCCTTTTCCCACCAGACATTTATAATTAAGCCTTACATTTGTTCTCTGGTTGTGTTCTGCCTGTTGTTCACATTCATCCTTATAGATAATTAGCCAGTCCAGGTATTGACCATGATTAGAAACAGCCCTTCCTAGTTGTTACCAGTCAGTTGGGCAGCTAAGCTCCATACTGACAGTTTCAAGGAGCTGTTGGAAAAAAGCCCCTGAATGTTGTCCTATTTAATAGCCTCTCAGAGAAATTTTAATGTGCAATGCTAATGAGTGTACCAACGCAGAGGGTGAGCAGGATTTTGATGTAGATTAGCAGGGAACATCTCCTTGATCCCTTCTTCCCATTCTCAATGTTTAGCTTGATTATCCCTAGTGTGACAAAATCACTCATAAGAATCATTCCATTTTGTTACATCCTGTGTTCTTTGGAATTGGCCTGCTGGTAGGATTCCCATGTTTCTCTAGGGTGTAGTGATACATTGCTGCCAGCAGACAGCACTGAAGGATAAGCTGGGGCCACATCCCAGGTAGGTTTCACTTTCATATTATTGTTTGTAAAAGTAGAATTTTCTAGGGGAGCAGAACTTTCTCCCGGTGCCATCTTTGGCTCTCGCTTTAAGAGCTTGAGTGAGGGATATATTTTTTTGTGATTTGGGTGGAGGAGCAGAGGCTCTTCCTATAACTGATTTTATTTGTTCTTGTTGGTGTAGAGAAAGGTCTCATTCTAACTCTTGGTTGAGGGATGGGCCCGCAGCAGGTGCAGGGGCTGCACAAGCAAGCGAGATTTGCTAACAGCAGAAAGGCCTCTGAATAAGCTCGGGTAGCACTGTCTGAGCCTGTTAAGCAGCCCTTATAGTGAGTAGAGAGGGTTGGAGCCCTAACGGGAAGACCCTCCCTTCATGTTGTTTGGCCATCTGGACTCGCCTGATAAGGTGGGTCCAAATTTGAGGGTCCCAAAGACAGGCAGTTTGAAGCCAGGGATTAAAGGGGAGAAGAAGTTCCCAATATTGGGAAAGGGTTTTATAAGAAATCTTGCACTGTCTAGTCTGCCAGGTAGCAGCAAGAGCCTGTGTCTGCGGGTGCTGTTCCTTGTGAAGCATAGAGCCCATCGTGAGTGTGGAGGCCACTTACAAGCTCCCAATGGGTGCTCAGTGTCCCTGCTTCTGGTGCCACTTAGGGCTTGGGTAGCCTCAAGGGGGACCTGGGCCAGTGGAAAGTGGTGACAGAGAGAGTCTATCTGGAGACCGAGCTGATGGCACAAATACAACTTTATTGTGGGAAAAGCAGGGAGATATATATCATGGGCAAGAGGCATGACAGGGGAGTCACCAGGGAAGGGCTGAGGTAGGATGAGGGATGAGGCAGAGATGGACGGCTTAGGCAGGGTGAGTCACGTGGTCTCCCAAACACATGAGAGGTCTGAGTCAACTCAGATCGCCTCCTCTGCCAGGTCTGTCAACCAGATCTCTGGACCTCTAATACCCACATTAACTTTTTAACATAATGAGAGTATAACAATCATAAGCTTATTTGTCATCTGTGTATCTTCTTTAGTAATGTGCCACTCAGACATCTTATGTATATTTTCAGGGATTTTCCATGGAAAAGCATAAAATTCTTAGTCATTTCTTAATGTGTGGCTTGTGTTCTTCTTTTCTTTTTTTAAGTTTTAGTGTGAAAACAGAATTGAAAAGATGACACAGAATTTTAAAGCAACATAATAGGAGATTAACAATGGTTAACATATTGTGTATTTTTCTATCTTCAGAGAAGTTACTCAGATTACAAAATATAGGCTTTAAAAATGATCAAATGATGAAAACAAAATCCATTGCTAGTAACAAGTTACACACCTGCAGCTGCTTTGTTTTAGATCCATAATGTTTCCTGTTGAATCTTTTTATAAAAAATAGATCTTCAGGAAAGCCAAAGTTATTGAAACTTTGGTTTTACAGTGCCTGGAATCTAAAGATGGATGCACAAGGGAGGTGAAGCAGGCACTTGTTGAGGCCAGGCAGTCTCATAGATGAACCAAGATGGAAACATCTGGATGACAAGTACTGCCTCTTGCTGTTCTGGACATTTTACAGGTTGTTTCTGAAACATATCCTAGTTGGTAGCAGCAATTCAGGGTACATAAGAAACCTCCATTATGGGTGGGAGAGTTGGAGGTATAGATATGCAGATTAGAGTGGTCACATAAGACCTCCATTAGAGGGAGTTTAGAGAAAGATTAGTTGTGGTGAAAAAGAAAAAGTGAAATAGAATAGTTATTGGCCAAGGGAAAAAGTTGGTTTTGGTTCCTATTTGTATGTATTTTTATTTAATTGATATATTTATACTATTTCATATGAATTGTATATTCTTTAGTTACAGTTACAAAGTTAATTTGTTCTTCTGCTGCTTTAGTACACACAAGGCTATTTAGATAGTTTGCTGACAAACAATCATATTTACGATGAAACAAACTGAG
Source organism: Hydrochoerus hydrochaeris (assembly GCA_004027455.1). NCBI lineage: Eukaryota > Metazoa > Chordata > Mammalia > Rodentia > Hydrochaeridae > Hydrochoerus > Hydrochoerus hydrochaeris. The sequence continues at coordinate 5,143 of PVLA01018145.1, read as the reverse complement.
AAGACAGAAAAAAGGAAGAGAAGGAAAGAACACTATCTGGCCTCCAGAAATACTATTAATTTCTGTCAGTTCATCCAAAGAACAGTTTGTGCTCTCATTATTTGGTTGCATGTTTATATTTTTTTCATCCTTAATCTTGTAAATTGAAAATCTACTTTAAGACAGTAGTATGCAATTTTTAATTAAACTTAATTTCCTACTATTTTTTAAATTCTCTATCCTATCAGTTTTTTGTTTTGCTTTTTTAAAATTAAGAAAAATAAAGAACTAAGGATTTGTAGTTGTAGCATTCATTGGTTAATCAGTTGGATCTCAGACATTTTGTTTTTATGTTTTAATTATTGCCTCAATTTCATTGACTGATACTGTATTGTTCAGGGTTTTCATTTTTTGTGGTTCAATTTTGGCTATTCACATGGATTTAGAAATCAATCCATTTCTTCTAGATCCTCCAATTTATTGAAGTACACGTTTTCAAAGTAGTTTCTGATAAAATTCTGGATTTTACCAGAGCTAATGGTGATTTTACTCTTTTCACTTTTAATTGCATTGATTTGGGCCTTTCCTCCTGTTCTTGGTACAAGTGGTATTATTTTGTTTATTCTTCTGAAGAAACAGCTTTTTAGTTGATGATTCTTTGTATATTTGTCTCAAATTCAGTAATATCTGAACTGACATTTATAATTTCATTCTTAAACTACCTTTGCATTTGAATTGTTTAAGATTTTCAAGGATCTTGAGTTCTTTCTTTGGGTTATTTATTTGGGCTTACACTGTGTCTGGGTTATTTTTCTTATTGCTGAGACAAAGTGCCTCATACCAAATTTAAAGAATGAAAGATTTACTTCAGTTCACAGTTTGTAGAGGTTTCAGTCTGTGGTCAGCTGGATCCACAGTAGAGTGGCATGGCAGAGGGACATCACAGAGGAAAAACAGTTCATGGTGTGGCAGGAAGAAGACAGCAAGGAGCAGTTGTCTTTCACTTGTATTCCATCAAAAATATAAGCCCTTTGGGTGGGGTGATGTACACCAGGAAAGCTTCTGTCTTCAGCAAATCCATTCAATCACATCTATAACAACATTAATTCCTATCTGCAGAGTAATTTTGTACCACACAGCCTTAATTGCAGTGCCACATGTCCTAGATCCAGCCAGTTCAGAAAATCCCTACTATGAGTATTAGATACAAGGTAGAACAGTATTTTTTTACGTGAACATTTATGGTTATAAAATTCCCTCCTAAAAATACTTTTGTTGTGCCCCTTAGGCTCTAGTATGTTGTAATAAGATCATTTAATCCTACAAACTGTCATAATATCTTCCTTGATTTGTTGTGTGACTCAGTGATTCAATAAAGCATTTTTAAATTTCTGTGTTTGATTAATCTCTTGAGTTTCTTTTGCCATTGATTTCTAGTTTTATTGCACTGTGGTCTGATAATGTGCACAGAAATTTTTCAGTTATTTCATATTACTTTAAGCATGTTTGTTTGGCTATTATGGGTTCTATTTTTGAGAAAGTTTCATATATTAATTGGAAGAAGCTGTCTTTCATTTTTTGGTGGAGGACTTGGTTGATATTCTATTATGCCTATTTGTTTAAAGGTTTGGTTCAACTGCAATATTTGTTCATTTCTTGTCTAGTTTATCTGCTTATTTGAGACAGTGGGATATTGAACACCTCCACTATACTTGTGTTGATGTTTATCTGATTTTATGTACAGGTATGTTTGTTTTATGAGTTCAGCACACCAATATTTGGTGTATAAGTATTTATACATATTGTATTTTCCTGTTAACTCATAACCTTTACTAATATGCTATGCCTTTTTGTTATTTTCTGCTCCATTTTGGCTTGAATTCCAATTAGACTGAAAATAGGATAATTGTTCCTGTAAACTTCAGGCTCTGCTTGCATGGAATATTGCTTTCCACCTTAAAATTTTTAGTCTATAATTTTCTTTTTAATTTTGGACTAAATGTGTTTCTTTTACATAGTTTATAATTCACTTTTGCTTTTGATTTGTCCAAGCTGGCAATCAGTGTCCTTCATTTGGGAGTTGACATCTTTCAGTTGAAAATCATTAAAGAAAGTGTTTAAGTTAGTCTTGACATTGCATCATAGAGGAGGAGACATAGTCCATGGTTGTATAGCAAGAAACAGTCAGCTTGCCTTCTACTTTTTCCTTTATTTTATTCAGATTACAAGCATATTAATTGGTACCAACCATAGCAGGAGTGGCTTCCCATTATCCACATCTAAAATTGTGCTAACCCAATCAGTGGAGTAATGTTAACATGTATCCTTAATTCAGATTCACACACCCTGATCCAGTCACCATGAAAAGTGTCAAGGAATTACCTTATTTGTCCATTAACTGTGAAAGGTAGTTTATGGACATAATAAACTGGATTTAAAATTGTTTGCCTTTAGGGCTTGCAATGGTTTTCTTCATGCTGTTGGGAACTTTAAATTTTACATTGATTAAGAAATTAATTGCAATGCATTTACTTTTACATTTGAACTGATGCTTTGTCTAAAAGCTTTTAAGATTTTGCACTGTGTTGGACTTGTGGCATTTTGTTTTAACATGTTTTGGAGAGGTTCTTTTCTCTTGTGGCTATTTGGGGGGTTCAATATACTAAATTTACCTATATTTTAGATTCCTTTCTTAGAAACTTTCCTTGTGTGATTTCTGTAAGCTACTATTATCTTCTTCATGCAGAGCTCTGATTTTTCCCTAATTCCAATTAATTATAGGTTAGTGTGATTGCATTATCTATCAGGTGCTGATTCATTTTCTTTGCTCTCTTGTTTTTAAGATATTCCTGAGTGTATGTTCACGTGCATGAGCCCCAGCTGCTTGTTCTGACATTTGTGACATCTGTTGCCAATGCTCTCACTAGATCTTTAAAAAAATCTCCTGGATTTCTGTTTGGTGCATATTCTTGGACCATTATTTTTGCTATACAAGGCATTCTATAACATATTGTGTTTCAGCTAGCTTTTTATCATATCTTTTTTCAAATTATTTTGTTTAATAATCCATTATCTGCTTAGTTGTGTCATCTTTGAGCTCACCAAACACATTATCAATCTGTTATTGTTTCCTCTTTTGTGTTTTGGTATAATTTAACTGTTTTGCTTTAAATTTTTGTCTTAACAGATTCTCTGTTGATGAATATATGTCACTGGATTTTTTGAGATCTATTGGTGCTATGTTTATACATCTTTAATACTCCATGTGAACGTGAGTGTGCATGTACATACATGTGTGTGCACAATAAAGTTTGAGGATTGAAAAGGGTGGGAAGAGTTTATTGCTAGTATTTAGATGTCTTTAGTCAGGGTCATCTTTCTAGTGATGTGGTCTTGGCATAGATAACCCTAGTACTTTTTTGCCTTAACATTTGACCACTTCTATAAATTTGGGGAGGAAAGGGTGTGGTGTAATTGGCTCCATACCATTTTCTCAGAAATAAACTGAAGTAATGTTGGTGTCACAAGACAAAACAGATATTGGAATATACTAAAATTCCAATCATAGAAAAAATCCTTTTACAAAAAACAGGAAAGAAATATTAACAATAGACTCAAAGAGAAACTGGATATTGGTGTAATATAAGAAAAAATAAAGTACTACTGAGTGATCCATAAATGCAAATAGATGTAGAATAATAATAATGTATACAGAACTGTATACCAATTATTGACATAAAACAAATATATAATAAATAAAACAGCTATATTACCATTAACTATAGAAAATCAATAGATAACAATGCAATATAAATGAAAAAGGCAAAATTTTAAGAACTCAGCAAAGGAAGATGATAAGGAGCAGAAAAACATGAGATAAAAGATGCAACTGAGAAGTAAAAATTTGATTTCAATAAAAGTAACTGAAAAGACAAAAAGGAAAAGAAAAAAGAAATTCCTAGACTCCTCCAAAGAGAAACAAGAATGGGTTAAAATTTTTCCATTTATTTGAAGGAGTATTTTCTTTCTGGGGTTTGAATTACTGACATTCATAAGTTATGAGGCCACATAGTGAATAATTACAAGTTCTGTTTTGCTTTTGCATTCACATTGTTTGAGTGTGAAGGCTGAATTTTCTGCCTTTCCTGCCTGGTGTAGTCAGTCAGTGGTGTCCACCTTAGGACTCTAGGCACTCCACCACCCCCATTTTTCTTGTCTTTCTGTGCACTACAAATCACTGTGCTCTCTGCAAGACTCTATGGCCTATGGGTCTGTGAGGTTCCCCTTAAATGCTCATTGCACACCCCAGTATGTGACAGCTGTTCAAACCAAGACATTTCATTGAACCTCTTGTCAGATGGGAAAAAGAAAGACCACTGAACTTCATGCCTAATTTGAATGGGGGGGTGATGATAAGCAGTATACTGAACTTGATGACAGTGTTTTTGATCCCTACCCAAAACTAGCCAGGCTCCGTACCATGGAGTACGAGATGCCTCGTACTTCCCGGCCTGAGCTTAAATGTCTCAGGAGGCTTTTGTGTAGTCAACATATTCTCAGTATCTATATCTCTGGGACATCTCCTACCCAAGCACCTGAAGTATAAATATTCTGTGGCTTCTGATTTCTACAGTGGTTCAGTCTTAAACAAATACCTCCATTCCAAAACATGTTCTGCTTAATCACTCAGTGGATTCTGCACATAATTTCTTTTCCAACTTTAACTTGCTATGTGGAATCAGTTAACCTTAGAATAAAACCCTGTATAGTTTGTTTTTGCAGATTAGAGTAACTATGGGGGTTTTTTGTAGTTTTTTTTTAATTTAGCACAGCCTGCATGAACAATTATTTCTCCCTGGAGCTGCTGATCCAATTCAGGCTTATTTTGTTTCCAAAGAGACATGTTCCATTCTAATCTCCACAGCTATTTTAGACTGCTCTTTTCTAGCTAAGTGTGGTGGTGCATGCCTATAATCCTGGCACTTGGTAAGCTCAGGCAGAAGTATTGCCAAGAGTTAAGACCAGTCTGAGCTGCGTGGTGAGATCAACATAAAAAGTCAAATCAAACCAAAGAAACTAAACTAAACTAAACAATCAGCTCCATTTTATATCTCTAAGGTAGCACACTGCACAATGCACCCTGGTTATGCAGTTCATGGCTCAT
>PVLA01018144.1:0-15324 GCA_004027455.1 Hydrochoerus hydrochaeris | reverse complement strand
GGTAAATGTGGGAGGTGGGGCCAACACACCTTGCAGGTGACTTGGACATAGCAGTAGAAAAAAAAAGGAAAGACCATGGAGACTTCCAGGTTGGAGGCCTAAGCAGCTGGGGAGTTGGTGGTAGATTCACTGAGATATAAGGCAGGATGTTTTGATGTGGGGGACAAGAGAGTAGTGTGTGAGTACCACCTTACATATTAGTTTGAAAATGTCTCCAGCAGTTATCCTAGAAGACAAGGGGTGCTTGGGTTGTTTTTCTGGAGCTGGGGGGAGCAGGTGGATGTAGATTTGGGAGTTGAATGAGAATTCACATGGACTGACTTCATATAATGCCTGGCATGTACTGAGTGCACCATCAATACTGTCAGCTTCCTTTCTCCCTCCCTTGATGGGTTTGGTTTTGTCAGGTTGTAAGTATCCGTTGCTCCTTCCCTTTTGAGGGATAACAAGGTCACCCATACTGTCCTTTGTAAATGTCTGTACAGACAAAGGGCCACACACCAAAAAAGGTAGCAGAGGAGGCATCACCACTTCAGGCACTGCATGTGCACAACCGCATGCACCCACACAGTGTGTGAGTTTGCTTTCATGTCATTATCAGTCTTGGAGATTTTACCAACAGGCTTAATTCTGCATCATCATCCATTTTTTATGGCTGTTAGACATTCCATATTCTAGTGAACCATATACTTTGTTTAACAAACCCTCCTAAATGGGGCATGGCAGTGCAACCCTATAATCCCAGCACTCAGGAGGCTGAGGCAGGAGGATGTCTGTGAGTTTGAAGCCAGCTTGGGCTACATAGTGAGTTCAGAGCTAGCCTGAACTAGATAGCAAGACCCTGTCTCAAAAAACAAAGCAAAACAAAACAAGCCCTCCTAGTGAGGGGCAACTTTGTGTGTTCGGGTTTTTTTTTTTTCATCATTATGTGGCCACATTGCACCCAAGCCACATGGCCCCACACATGTGTGCATGTAACTATTTTAAAGGGTGGACATGCCAGGAACCCTTGCTGTTTTTGTGTAGAATTCTATCCCAATGTTTATTGATTTGACATGGTACAGCACATTACCTTTACACTTTTTACCTTTAAAAATTATAAAAGTAGTGTATTTGTGAAAACTGAATCCTCTTTAAAAATTTACTGAGTGCATTTAAACACACCCAAGGGTTTTGAGCAGAATGCTTCAAATCCCCAATATGATGACACCTCTCCTGCTACCTTGGTCAGTATGTGCCATTGTGCAATCTGCATCAACCTCTAGGAGACCAGGAATGACTCCGCTGCTACCCCAGTGGCCTACTCTGTCCTTGGTTTCCCTTTTCTCAGTGGCCTGTGTACTGTCCTCTGCTCACCAGCCCTTCCCTGCTGTCCTAGGTACCGCATCCTGAACCCCAGTGCCATCCCAGATGACACCTTCATGGACAGTAGGAAGGCCACAGAGAAGCTGCTGGGTTCGCTAGACATTGACCAAACCCAGTACCAGTTTGGTCACACCAAGGTCTGGGAACTCTGGAGTTAAGGCTGACCCCAGTGACGCCAGTCACACTGGGCATGGGTCACATCAAGCTGCCCTAATCCCTGGTCCCTAGGTATTCTTCAAAGCCGGGCTTCTAGGCGTCCTGGAGGAGCTCCGTGACCAGCGTCTGGCAAAGGTGCTGACACTGCTGCAGGCACGAAGCCGAGGCCGCCTCATGCGCCTTGAGTACCAGCGCATGCTGGGAGGCAGGTGGGTGTGAGAAGGGACAGTAGACAGGGCAGAGGTGTGGTCACTGTCCCTTGGTTCACAGAGCCCCAGGATCTCCACCTCCAGTCATATTATACCTTGTGGATGGTTGGGGCAAGGTTCTGTTCTGCACCCCCAGCCCCTGAGGCTCTATTTCCACACCTCACAGTTTGGGTTAGAGCACCTGCAGCTCCAGTCCTGGGCATCCTGGAATTACGGCCTGGAGAAATAACAATGGCATCCAGTGATTTCTAGGCCCTAGGCCAGATACTTTATTTACATTTTCTTGATTAAAATGTGAGGCAGTCTTCAGAGGTAGGTGTTATGAGTATCTCAACCTAGGGAAGTGAGCCCAGTGGTCTGGCCCCAGGGCCTGGTGGCCTAATGCCACCCCCACACCCACTGTCTTTACTTCCAGAGGCTTCCTGGTCATCAGAGCTTCAAGAGCCCTTCACCCCCATGGAGGGTGCACATTTACCCCTAACGCAGTCATTAGGTTCTCCTCCAGAAGGCTCTTGGGAGCACTAGGTTAGATACCATGGGCAGGAGCTTAGTGGGACACCAGGGTAGGTGCTCGGGGACCCTCTGGCCTCACCTTGAAGAGGGAGCATTGGGCTGGCTTTATAGGGACTCCTTCTCCCTAGGGATGCCCTGTTCACCATCCAGTGGAACATCCGTGCCTTCAATGCTGTCAAGAATTGGTCATGGATGAAGCTTTTCTTCAAGATGAAGCCATTGCTGCGCTCAGCACAAGCTGAGGAGGAGCTGGCAGCCCTGAGGGCAGAGCTACGAGGGCTGCGAGGGGCACTGGCAGCTGCTGAGACCAAGCGCCAGGAGCTGGAAGAGACTCAAGTCAGTGTCACCCAGGAGAAGAATGACCTGGCCCTGCAGCTGCAGGCAGTGAGTATGGAAGGGTAAAGGGCCCACCTTGGTGATTTGGTGTCCCCTGGCACTCTAAGAACCCAGGCTGCTCTGAGGAAATGCTACAGCCAGGGTGGCGCTGGAGTGCTCTTCTATGGATGGGCCTTTCTTCCTACCCTGGAGGCGCCATGAGATGAGGTCTGTAAGCAAGTGTCTGGGCCTCGTCTGTCCATGTGTGCTGATGCCTTCACCCCTGGAGCCTCACAAACTTGCAGATGAACCCTAGCTCCCCAGCTGCCCCTCTTGGCTGCCCCTGAAACCGACCCTTGCTTCCTTCTTTGGGCAAGGGCCATGGGAACCCAGGAGGTAGGTAAGAGGGTTATAGCTAGAGGGCAGGGCTAAAAAAGGATCTGAAAACTGCTCAAGTCTTCAGTATAAATTGTCCTTCCTTCAGGATAGGTTTTTAAGAATCATTTAAGTGACAACCCCAGTCTAGTTATGGGAAGACAGAAGCCATAATCATAAAAGTCACCCATTACTGCAGAAACAGTTATGCAGCCAGGCAGAGAAGAAGCAAAGGGAAAGATTACCCGAGTCCCTCGAGGGACAGTGTCTCGGGTTCCTCAATGGCTGTGTGGGGCTCCACTTGTCTGCCATGGCTGACCTGCCCCTCAGAGGGCCTCAGCCCCAGTGCATGGGAGTAGGTTATGGGGCTTTTCCAGACTCTTCAAGTTTTCCTCTGGGTTGCCCTAGCCCATCTAATTGTTACCTTCCTGGTGGTGTCCTGTGTATCCCTCTCCCTGAGCCCTCCAGGGCCAAAAGGAGTTCAAGGCATTGGGCCACAGAGCCCAGCAAAGGGTGAGCGTTAAACTTTCATGTGGACAAAGTACTTTCTTCTCCGGGGCCTGGCCTTGTGTCCTTCAGCTGACTCTCAACGTGGCCTCACTGTGTGTTCCCTCCAGGAGCAGGAAAACCTGGCGGATGCTGAGGAGCGCTGCCACTTGCTGATCAAGTCTAAGGTGCAGCTTGAGGCAAAGGTGAAGGAGCTGAATGAGCGGCTGGAGGATGAAGAGGAAGTGAATGCTGACCTGGCCGCGCGCCGGCGTAAGCTGGAGGATGAATGCACAGAGCTCAAGAAAGACATTGACGACCTGGAGCTGACACTGGCCAAGGCTGAGAAAGAGAAGCAAGCCACTGAGAACAAGGTCTGGGCTGGGCCAGCTGCAGGACAGGCTCAAGCCTAGGGGCCAAGTTGGGGCCAGGCTGCTGCAGATGTCCCCTAGACTCTGCTGGGCCTCTGCCACGCAGCCTGAGGGCAGATCACTGCCTTGTGTGGGCCTTGGTTTCCTCATCTGTCGATGGGGTTAGCAGCACTTGTCTCAGTAGCATGGTGGAGGATTCAGTGTGTAACTGGCATATGTTAAGCTCATAGTATAGGCCTCATACACTGTATAGCAGTTACCCATCCTGGACTGTAAGTCCCTGGAGGGAAGGTGTGCCATATCCCTAGCACTGTCTCCCCCAGATGCCTCCTATCATTGAACACCCACAGTGGTTGTGGTTCACAGTAGTAGTATTGACTCCATTATGTAGGAGGGGAAAGTGAGGCGAGGGGGTGGTAAGCTGCCTGCTTGGTTCTCACAGGTGTGCAGGACCAGGTCAGGACTAGGAAGCAGCTACCTCAAACCCCTGTTGACATGAACGGCTGACTTCTGCCCATCTGTTACCCTAGGCCAGGGCATGTGCCTGGGGCTGAGCCTTTGCCTATTAATTGCTCCACAGCCCGAGGAGGGCTTATCCTTGAGATGGGAAGCATGGAGGCTTACAGAGACATGATCACAGCTGGAAGGGGTGGTGGCTGCTAAGACCAGAGTGCAGGGAGGGACTTAACCTCAGTGACGTTGGCCCTGGAACAGGTGAAAAACCTGACAGAGGAGATGGCCACACTGGATGAGTCAGTGGCCCGGCTGACCAAGGAGAAGAAGGCGTTGCAGGAGGCGCACCAGCAAGCCCTGGGTGACCTGCAGGCCGAGGAGGACAGAGTGAGTGCCCTGGCTAAGGCCAAACTGCGGCTGGAGCAGCAGGTGGATGATGTAAGTCGGGGCCACTCTGGGGAATTTGGGGGTGGCAGGCAAGTGCTGGGCAGCCAGAGCTGAGCCCCAACTGCTCCACAGCTGGAGTGCTCCCTGGAGCAGGAAAAGAAGCTGCGCATGGACACAGAGCGGGCCAAGCGCAAGCTTGAGGGCGACTTGAAGCTGACGCAGGAGGCTGTGACAGATACCACCCAAGACAAGCAGCAGTTGGAGGAAATGCTCAAGAAGTAGGTGTCAGGGTGGCAGGCCCCTCCCAAGCCTGACTGGCTCCTCCATCCCTTCTGGGTGCTACCAGTCCCGTTAGCAAGGAGGCTCAGAGTGTGTGTCTGTGGGGTAGAGGTGCTGAGAGATGGGGGTCACTAGGGCAGGGGTAGTGTTCGGCCTTTCCTGGACCAGGCCTGTAGGTATCAGGGCCCAAGGCAGCAGGAGGTGGGGTCACTTAGGGCCTCAGGAGTGGGGGTTGGTGGACCCCAGGCAGGTGGGTGGCAGTAAAGCCTTTGTGGTTCATCCCATGCTGTGCTCCTAGGAAGGACTCAGAGCTGAGTCAGCTAAATCTTCGAATAGAAGACGAGCAGCTCCTGGGTGCCCAATTGCAGAAGAAGATCAAGGAGTTGCAGGTGTGCAGAGGGTCCGGGTGGGCCAGGCAGGGTCAGATGTCCACCAAGCTGACACCCTGTTCACCTTCACCCAGGCACGGGCCGAGGAGTTAGAGGAGGAGCTGGAGGCTGAACGGGCAGCCCGGGCCCGCGTGGAAAAGCAGCGGGCAGAGGCAGCCCGGGAGCTGGAAGAGCTGAGTGAGCGGCTGGAGGAGGCGGGTGGTGCATCGGCTGGGCAGCGCGAGGGCTGCCGCAAGCGTGAGGCTGAGCTGGGCCGACTGCGGCGGGAGCTGGAGGAGGCAGCACTGCGACATGAGGCCACAGTGGCCACCCTGCGGCGCAAGCAGGCAGACAGTGCAGCTGAGCTGGGGGAGCAGGTGGACAGCCTGCAGCGGGTGCGGCAGAAGCTAGAAAAGGAAAAGAGTGAGCTGCGCATGGAAGTGGACGATTTGGGTGCAAATGTGGAGACCTTGGCCCGCAGCAAGGTGTCTGCCTTCTTCCTGACTCCTGATTCACCCTGACTCTTAAGCCAGTCCTGCCTGTAGGCACAGACCCCGTCCTCTGACCCCTAGCTACCTTGTCTGGTACTGAGCCTACAGCAGCCTTGATGACCCACCTGATCCTGACCCCTGGACCAATATACCTGGCATCTAACCCTTAGCCCCCTGCAATCCTCACCTCAGACCTTGACTCCTAAATCCCATTTCCTGGCTCCAAGTCATTTTGACCCAGCACCTAATTCCAACCTCAGATCCTTGAACTCTGACCTAATACAATACCTTGACTTTCCTGTCTTGAACTCCTATACCCCACCTTGATCTCTGATCTTTATCAATCCTAACTTCTGATCACTGTCTCTAGCTCACTCCATATGTAGTATTCTAATATTCACCTGACCTGTTGTCTTTGGGGCCAATCTAGGCCTCCCAATTCTGAGGGCCCTGTTAAGGTATAAGCCCAGTAGAATCCCTGATCCCAAACTTGGGGCTTTGATCTCCCTTTGGTTCCTGGGCCTTTATCTAGCTTTTCAGTTTCTGATCCCAGGCCCCAGTCTCTGACTGTGGCCCAGATTCTGCCCTCTGGTGCAGACTTGTCTTGATCTCTGACTTTGGGTCCCAGGCCAGTGCAGAGAAGCTGTGCCGGACCTATGAAGATCAGCTAAGTGAGGCCAAGATCAAAATAGAAGAGCTGCAGCGGCAGCTGGCAGATGCAAGCACCCAGCGTGGGCGGCTGCAGACCGAGAATGGTGAGGCCAGGGTTCAGCTGGGCCACACTAGGTGGGGCCTGCCTAGACTGTCCATCCCCATCTGACCTGCCTGCCTGGCTCTCTACCTGCAGGGGAGCTGGGCCGCCTGCTGGAGGAGAAGGAGTCTCTGATCAGCCAGCTGAGCCGTGGGAAGACCTCTGCTGCCCAGAGCCTGGAGGAACTTCGGAGGCAGCTGGAGGAGGAGAGCAAGGTTAGCTAGCACTGGTGACTGCAGAGGGGCTGGTATGCACTGGGGCTGTTGGCCCTGACTGATGCTAAGGCCAATGATGTCCCTGCAGGCCAAGAGTGCACTGGCCCATGCAGTACAGGCTTTGCGGCATGACTGTGACCTCCTTCGCGAGCAGCATGAGGAGGAGGCTGAGGCCCAAGCTGAACTGCAGCGGCTGCTGTCCAAGGCCAACGCAGAGGTAGCCCAGTGGAGGAGCAAATATGAGGCAGATGCCATCCAGAGGACTGAGGAGCTGGAGGAGGCCAAGTGAGTGTCTGGAGGCCAGGTCATCACTGTTTATATCTGTGCCTGAGCCCTGCTGAGGGGGAGGGGAAATGCAGGTGCCCTTCTGCAGTGGACCACTTTCTCTATACATCCTTACCCTATCTGGTTCATGGCCCAGAAAGAAGCTGGCCCTGCGACTACAGGAGGCAGAAGAGGGCGTAGAAGCTGCAAATGCCAAGTGCTCATCACTGGAGAAGGCTAAGCTACGGCTGCAGACGGAGACAGAGGATGTGACCTTGGAGCTGGAGCGGGCAACCTCAGCGGCTGCTGCGCTGGATAAAAAGCAGCGACACTTGGAGCGGGCTCTGGAGGAGCGGAGGCGGCAGGAAGAGGAGACACAGCGAGAACTGGAGGCCGCACAGAGGGAAGCCCGTGGCCTGGGCACTGAGCTCTTCCGGCTTCGGCACAGCCATGAAGAGGCACTTGAGGCCCTGGAGACACTCAAGCGGGAGAACAAGAACCTGCAGGGTAAGCTGTGCGTGGTGGCTCACGCCTATAATCCCTGCACTCAGGAAACTGAGGCAGGAGGATAGTTGCAAGTTCAGACCAACCTGGACTACAAAGTGAACTCAAGGCCAGCCTGAATTGCATAGCAAGACTCTGTCTCAAAAAGACAAAAAACCAACTTGCAGGGTAGGACTAGGGTTGGGAGCCCTTTAGGGTTACCCTGGAACAGGGGTGAAGGAAGTAACTTGGATTGGGGCATGAGCCATGCAGGTGGCCCCTTAATGCCCTGTCTTTTCTTTAGAGGAGATTAGTGACCTCACAGATCAGGTCAGCCTCAGTGGAAAGAGCATCCAGGAACTGGAGAAAGCCAAGAAGGTGCTGGAAGGGGAGAAGAGTGAGCTTCAGGCGGCATTGGAGGAGGCTGAGGTCAGGAATGGCCGGGGGTGGGTGGTGCTGACCTGTGAGCCTCCAGTTGCTTTGCTCCTTGAAGACTCCCCCACCCCCTGCTCACCCCCACACTGCCTGCTCTGTGTTCCAGGGGGCCCTGGAACTGGAGGAGACAAAGACTCTGCGGATCCAGCTGGAGCTATCCCAGGTCAAGGCGGAAGTGGACCGGAAGCTGGCAGAGAAGGATGAGGAGTGCACTAACCTGAGGTCTGGCTGCTGCCCTCCCTCCAGGCAGGAAAGAGAACTGAAAGCAGTGGCTCTGCCCATGGTGGCACGCTGACCTGGCCATATGGCATATAGGTTTCTCAGGTCCCCATTCCAGAGGTGAATCTCCCTGAAGCTAGATATCCAAGGTTACATAGTCAAGTCAACCCAGTTTACTCTGGGTCTGTCTCTGGGCCTCACTCTTATCTGTGAACTTGCCAGAAAGAGAAATGAATAGCACAACGGGCTTTAAAACAAAGCAGGATGTCTCCTTCTGGAAATGGGTCTCCATCTCCAGCAGTCCTTAAGCATTTCTGAGGGCATCTGTGTTGCTTGTGCCACTCCTTTCTCGCATACCCAGCCTATCCCCATCCTGCCTTCCCACAGGCGCAACCACCAGCGGGCCGTGGAGTCTCTGCAGGCTTCCCTGGATGCGGAGACCCGGGCTCGCAATGAGGCACTAAGGCTCAAGAAGAAGATGGAGGGTGACCTTAATGACCTGGAGCTGCAGCTGGGCCATGCCACTCGTCAAACCATGGAGGCACAGGCAGCCACACGGCTGCTGCAGGCCCAACTCAAAGAGGAGCAGGCAGGGCGAGACGAGGAGCAGAGGCTGGCCGCGGAGCTCCGGGAGCAGGCGCAGGCCTTAGAGCGCCGGACAGCGTTGCTTGCAGCCGAGCTCGAAGAGCTGCGGGCTGTTCTGGAACAGGGCGAGCGCAGCCGTCGGCTGGCAGAGCAGGAGCTGCTGGAGGCCACTGAGCGACTCAACCTGCTTCATTCACAGGTGGCGATGGGACAAAGGTGCCCACAGGGATGGGGGTAGAGGAGCCCATTGGCCAGCTGAGACTCTGTTTCCCCCCAGAACACAGGTCTCCTGAATCAGAAAAAGAAGCTGGAGGCAGACTTGGCCCAGCTGAGCGGGGAAGTGGAGGAGGCGGCCCAGGAGAGGCGGGAAGCTGAGGAGAAGGCTAAAAAGGCCATCACCGATGTGAGGCTGAGTAGCAGGGTGGGGAGGTGTGCAGGGCAGAGCACTCCCCGGGGGCTCGACCCCTTTGACCGCACCATCTCCTCCCCACAGGCAGCGATGATGGCAGAGGAGCTGAAGAAGGAGCAGGACACAAGCGCACACCTGGAACGGATGAAGAAGACTCTGGAACAGACTGTGCGGGAGCTGCAGGCCCGCCTTGAGGAGGCAGAACAGGCTGCCCTCCGGGGTGGGAAGAAACAGGTGCAGAAGCTGGAGGCCAAGGTATGTGTGAGTCTTTACACAGTAGGATGGGCAGCCAGGGCAGGCTCAGCCAGCAGGCCCACCCATGGCTGCCCCCAGGTGCGGGAGCTGGAGGCCGAGCTCGACGCAGAGCAGAAGAAGCACGCCGAGGCCGTGAAGAGCGTGCGCAAACATGAGCGTAGAGTCAAGGAGCTTGCATATCAGGTGGGTGACAGGGCCCACCCAGGGGGCGGCTCTAGAGCTGGCCCAGCCTGGGCACACCCTGAACCCCCTTCACCTTCCCAGGCTGAGGAGGATAGGAAGAACCTGGCTCGCATGCAGGATCTGGTAGACAAGCTGCAGAGCAAGGTCAAAAGCTACAAGCGCCAGTTTGAGGAGGCGGTAAGCCCACTGGGGTCAGGATGCCAAGAGTAACTCAGTCTTGGCTGTAGCTCCAGGCCCTGGTGGTGACCTATAGCCAAGTGAGTTGTCAAGCTCCCCTGAAGGGTAGCAGCTCCCTTGTCCCAGCTCAGTGACACCCCTGAAGTTCCTAACATCTCTAAAAGAGACCAGACTGAGGTCTGAGCCAGGCGCTTTCCCGTGAGTAGGCCCGGAGGTGGCACACAGGCATCTTGAAGGAGTTTCCACTTCCTCTGTCCTGCCATGGGTCCTGATGAGGGGTGAGGCAGGAAGAGTGAAGGACCAGAGTGACCACTTCAGTTACTAAAGGCCCTGCATGTGTGCCCAGGAGCAGCAGGCCAGTACCAACCTGGCCAAGTATCGCAAGGCTCAACACGAGCTGGATGATGCAGAGGAGCGAGCAGACATGGCGGAAACACAGGCCAACAAGCTGAGGGCGCGGACCCGGGATGCCCTGGGCCCCAAGGTGAGGGCTGAGGGGCACTGCCCTCCATGTAGGGTGCATGGGGTAGAAGGACGTGGTGCAGCTCACTCTGCTTCCCTTCCCTCTTAGCACAAAGAATGACAGCCTGAGATGCCATGCTGAGGAAGGACATTTGCTGAGATCCTGTCATCTCTTCATCTCCATCTGTGGCCACTCATCCTCCTAAACCCCAGAACACCCTGAATAAACGCCACATCTATTCCAACAGCTGTGTCCTTATTCCTTGGAATTAAGGAAAGGGAGGGGAACACAGGCCTATGGACAAAATCAGGTCCACATTAGTCATTTAAAATAAAGTTCTTTAATAGTCTCCGTTTAATTGGTTTATTTGCTGTTAATAAATTGGCAACACAGGAAGGGCCAAAGATAAGCTCCCAGCCAGGCTCCTGTGTTTGGGCTCAGGCAGGAGATGCTGCCCTGAGGCAGGGCAGGCACAGCCACCTCATGCCCCAAGGGATGGAGAGAAAAGGTTCCCCACTTCTTGGGGACCCTCCTGGGATGAACACGGCGGCCAATGAGCAAACGGAACCAGAGGAACTAAAGGAAGACGAGGGAGGGAGGGGACAACAGATGGGCAGGCCTAGGGGAAGGTGGCATTCTCTGTACCCTCAGGCCTGCCCAAGGCTCAGGACCTCTGCCTGGGCCCAGAGGCTCAGCTCACAGATGGGGGTCCCTATCTCCCTTGCCACCCCAGGACAGCCAAGAGACTGGTCAGGAGCTCAGACAGAGCTATTTTTGTAAGTCTTCTTCCTCTGGGCTGTCCAGCAGGGGCCCTGGGTTCTGAGGAACAGGTGAGCATGGTGCCCCTGTCCTGCTCATGAGACTCCTCCAGACTCAGGGGCCCGGGGCTTGCAGGATGCTCCCTCCCTCCACTGAGTCTGTGTCAGGACCTGGGACAGGCAGGCAGCAGTGGGGAGGTAAGGGAGGGGTGGGAACAGGCAGGGCATGTGGCATGGGCACCCACATGCGCCTGCGCTGGCCCTGGCCCAGCAACCTCCCAAGGCCTGGCCTCAGGTCACTCCTCAGTGAAGTCCCTGTCTATGTCCATGTAGGGCTCTTCAATGTAGCTGACAAGGGCAGAAGGTGACTGGCGGTCTGGGTTCAACAGGATGGACACTGTCTCCTTCCAGTATGAGAAGCTGATACAGGAGCTCTAAGTAAAGAGAGAGCGGCTGGAGGGCGCCTGGAGGACCCAGGCAAGCCAGAACCCTGAGGGACAAAGAGCACCCTGCCCCGTGATCCAGGTGAAGACCCTGCACCTGGAACAATCCTCCCCTGGGTCTATATGCCCACTGCCCACCTGCCACCCACTCGGTGGGGCACTCACGTTCTCCAGGCAGGTGCTATCCTTGTCTTTGTGCAGGTAATGTTGCTGCCAGAAGCGCAGTAGGTTGTGGAAGTTGTTGAGCAGGAAGCCAGGATACTTTTTGCTGTGTTCCATCCGCTGCAGCAGGCGCAGGTACAAGGGCAGCCTCTCTTTCCGTCGGGCCAGCATGAGGATCACCAAGCTGGTGTTGAGGCAGCTCACATTCTCCTGAAAGGCCACAGGCAGCTGCACTGGGTGTATGTTGGCAGCACCAGCGAATGCTGGAGACCCTGGGTGGACCCTGGGCAGGGAGGAGTGTATAGCAGGCCAAGGTCCTGCAGGCTTGGCAAGGCTATGAGCCACCATGGAGCAGCTCATGCCCGAGCACCTTCACGTTCCTCACTCACCCGCCCATCCCCATTCCCAGCCTGATGGCACTAACATCTGTCCCAGTCTAGATCATGGCTCAGCTATGGCTTCTTCTAAAAGCTTCAGTCCCCTGGCAAAGCTGGGTACACATGGTAGTTATCTCATCTTTGAACTTTCACTCTGCACTAGAGTGTGAGCTTTGGGAGGGAAAGTCTTGGTCTGTATTGTCCTATGGGTATATCTGTATCCACCCTTCCTACCCCAGGGCCTGTCCCCATTATGCTTTAGATCTAAAATGTCCTCCAGACATCAAGGAGGGGCTTTTGGAAGGTGATTTGCTCACAGGACACTATACTCATCAATGGATGAATCCACTGATGAGTCCACAGCTGAATATGCTATCAAGGTGGGTCCTGGTCAGAACTGGTTACTGGGATGTGACCTGGAAGGGCGCATTCTGTCCCTGACTCTCCATCCCCACTCTCTGCTCCCTGGCTGTGGGTTGGCAGCCTTCCTCTGCCATGCCTTTTCACCATGGCACTTCTTTGAAGTCAGCTGACTGGACCAAATCCCCAAAACCATGAGCCCAATTAAACCTCTCCTCCTTTAAATTGTGGGTGTTGGCTGGGGATTTAGCTCAACAGCATAAGCGCCTGCCTTGCAAGCGTGCGGTTGTGAGTTCAATCCCCGGTACCGACAAAAAAAAAAAAAAAAATTGTGGGTGTTGCATATTTTGTCCCAGTGACAGGAAGTGACTAATACACTTCCCTATTTGTTAGACAATAGAATAAAAGAACCACCTCAGAGAGGTAGTTGTATGTCTCCATTTTAGAAAAGTAGGGAGTAAAGTTTAGAGAAAGGAAGGCTGCCCAGCTATGCAGTGAAAGAAATAGGGGTAGTCTCAAGTCCAGTTCTATAACCTGGCACATAAACAGATAGTTATAAGAACATAAGTGCCCATTATTATTATTTTTTTCCTTTTTCTTTTTAAGACAGGGTCCCACTATGCAGTTCAGGCTGGCCTTGGACTCATTTTGTAGCCCAGGCTGGCCTCAAACTCGCAGTGATCCTCCTGCCTCAGCCTGCTTGAGTGCTGGAATTATAAGTGTGCACTGCTATCCCCAGCCCATCTTTGCCTGACTCAGTTTGTGACCTTCAGAGACTTGCTGCCTTGTTTTTGGCCCCATGTAAACTGGCAAAGCTCTTGAAAGAGATGCACTTACACTGACAGTAGGAGACACTATACTGGGCTCCAGGAGAGGGAAATAGTTTCTACCTTGCCCAAGTGCCTACTGGCAGGGCCTCTCACCTGGGTCAGTGTCTGCACGTGGATGATGTTGATGAGGCGGAAGAGGAAGGACATCTGCGTGGGCACCTGGGATATGTAGGCGAGCAGGCGGCACTCAGATAGGACCTCAGCCACTGCAGAGGGAGATGGAGGTGTAACAGCAGACTGAGCCCCTGTGGCCAAGCCACCTATGGCTCTGGGTCTTGACTCTATTCTTCAGGGATTCTCATCATCAAAATGACTAAAGAAAGAACTGCTGTAACCAGAACAATCAACCTCCAGCTGTTCACCACCCAGCTAAGCTAAGCCTGTGTCCTGAGCCCCTGCCTAGTCGTTGGGAGCTGTGCTCAGGGAGCAGCCAGCCCTCCTGTAGCGCCCCCACCCCAGCCAGCCTAGCATCGGACCCAGCTCCACTATATTGAAGAGTGTTCATTCACAGGCAGGCAGACTGATGATACAAATTAAGAAAAAAGAGTGAAACGCTAGGTGTGCTGATACGTGTCTGTAATCCCAGCATTCTGGAGGCAGAGGCAGGATTACAAGCAAATCAACCAAGACCAGGATTTAAAACCCACGTTACTCACACTACTCTGCTTAGATGTATTATATTCTGTTCCAGTCATTCTACCTGTACTAGATTTGAGGGCACAGACAGTAATCCCGAAAATAACAGGATATAGTAAGGTAATCATCCTTAATTTCCTATTAACTTAATCGAAAGCTCTGTAAAACCTACACTGTTTTACCATGACTGATCGTAATTGAATCTGGTTTGTTGGATCACTGTTTTATATTGATAGATTTTATTCAAAGCTGTTATGATTGAGAGTATCAAGTCTGAGAGTATAGGCAACTGCACTTAAGATGACAAGATCCACTAGAATTTCCACTCTGGTTTGATTATTACCTGTCTTTGAAGTTTTATACTGTCTACAATGTTTTACTTTTACTAATATTGTTATTTACTGCTATACTCAATTATACTGCTATATTCAATTATGCCTGATGATATAGACATTCTATTGAAGATAATAAGAAACAACACAGTAATCATTGTAGATCACGTTGTACTGTGGTTTTATACGACTTTTTGGTTTCATGTTTTTATAGGAATTTGTTTTGTTTTGTCTTGCTAAGTTTTGTTTTTCCATCCAATACAGAAAGTATAGAAATACATGCAGAGACTCATGCATGTGTAGCTGTTTACACTCTCACTGTTTGACTATCTACTTTGTATGCGTTAATTTTGTAAATTGAACAACTATTTCTAAGAGGATAATATGTAATTTATTAACTAGTGATTTTTTTATTGTTTATCTTTTTTTGGGGGGGGGGGAATTCTGTATTACCTCTACCCTTTACATGCTTTTGTTTCTCTTTAAACAAATTTAAAAAATGAAAAAAAAAATCTGCTTCATGCAAGATATGTATTATAGTTCCAGCTACTTGAGAGGCTAAACAGAGATGTTGACCTCAAAAATTTGAGGTCAGCCTGGGCAACATAGCGAGAGACCTTGTCTCAAAAAAACCAAAAGTCATCTTGTAGAAACATTAAAATATATGATGCCTAGGTTTATGTTAAGATAATCCAAAAGGACCGGGGGCTGTAACTCAGTGACAGAACATGTGTCTAGCATGTGTAAGGCTCTGAATGCAATCCCAGCATTAAAAAGAAAGAAAAAAGGGCCAGGGATTTAGCTCAGCTGCACATGCACCTGCCTGGCAGGCACAAGGTCATGAGTTCAATTGCTGGGAAAGAAAGAAAGAAAGAAAGAAAGAAAGAAAGAAAGAAAGAAAGAAAGAAAGAAAGAAAGAAAGAAAGAAAGAAAGGAAGAAAGGAAGAAAGAAAGAGAGAGAAAGAGAGAAAGAAAGAGAGAGAGAGAGAAAGCACAACAAACAACCTCCACCAAAATGCTAAAGTGAAGCAGGGAGTAGTGAACAGGAACAGAGATAAAGCTCATCAGTTGGCAATTACTGAAGCTGAGTGACAGGTAAATGAGGGTCAGTACAGTATTCACTTTACATTTATGTTTAATGTTTCCCATAATGAAACACTTTAAAATTTAAAAGAATAAAACATTAAAGAAAATTTTTTAGAAATAAGTTATTAGCTAT
>PVLA01018143.1:0-15327 GCA_004027455.1 Hydrochoerus hydrochaeris | reverse complement strand
ATCTTCTTGCCTCAAGCTCCCAGAATGCAGGAATGTATCTGGGATATTTTAAAGTATAAAAATATGTACAGATATGTACACACAAAAGCTCCCTCTCAAAGTTGGTAAGGTAGTATGTTTCAATCTTAAAACTCAGGGCAGCAATCACCATTTCTTAAAATCAAAATATTTTTCTTGACAGTATAATATAAATTTGCCTGCCCATGTATGTGTAAGTTGTATTTCATTAATATTTCACTACAAATGATGCCCAGAGTAAAGTTTTGTTAAACTATTACTTTTGAAACTGCAGACTTTACAAAAATAAATTTAGATATGTATATTTACTCTTACATCAGATCTATTACTTGCTTGGAATATTTTCATAATTGTATGTGATAAGGTAGTATAACAGTATCAGTTAAAATATGCTATTATGTCTGTTAGACTATCAGTTTTGCCAAAACTATGCAAATGAAAGCATTTTTTATGAGCAGAATATGTTTCTGTGTGTAAGTCATTTCTCTATGTTATAAGAGGTGTTTTGAGTCAGTCGATAAAAGCCCTGTAACTTACAAAAAGTTTAAATGATCTTCTTAATGGAGATAGACTCATACGTTAAACAGGCTGTTAGTAATAAACGTGTGTCTCTGTCAGGGTCTGTGGCTAAAATCATGCTTTCCCCACATGCCATAATCTCAGCAAAAACAAGCACAGACCTTCCCCCCTTTCTTCCTCTCCCCCAGCCTCCATTTTCTCTGAATGTTGCATGATGACTGTGGGTCTTTTTTGATTCCACGATGACCAGCAGGGACTGTGGCATTATTGTCTTCACAGACAGTAATGAGTGGAGGAGGGGAAGAGGTGTTTCATGTGGAACTTTGCATGCTCAGCTATGGAGACTTCCTGTGAGAAACCTGTGAGGTTAGGATACCCAGGGCAGGCAGCAATGTCAGAAGCCCTAACAGTGACTGTGCTGTAAGGCAGGGACTCTGGGATAAGGACATTCATAGGGGCATGGATTATGAATGTCTATGGATTATAAATGTCCCGCTGATGTAGATTTTGATAATAATACTAATTAGCACTTCTATAGCACTTATAATGTGCCAGGCACTGTTGTAAGTGCTATTTAGGTATTTATTTCATCCTAACAGTCTTGGAGAGATAGGTACTATTATTATTCCTGTTAAAAGAAGCAACTGAGGCACAGTAGAAGGGAGTAGTCACTTATATTGTTAGGCCTTCAGAAATTTATTTCAAAGATTGCATGTATAATAGTTCTGCATTAGTACTATGTCAATTATATACAAAAACCAAAAGAAGAAAACTGGTAACCAAGAAATATCTTGTGATTCACTGTTTACACACCACAGAATTTGAGAAACAAAGATATTCTAACACCTATCAAGAACAAGAAACATCTCATTTTAAATTTAAAAGAGACCCCTAAAAGGATTAAATTACTTGCTAAAGTCATGTAGATGGTTAATAGTAGATCTGAGGTTAAAGCTAAAAGCTTTACTTTCTGGTTCATAGATTAACAGACTTTCTCATCATCCAATCTTGTATGATCCCAGGTCAGATTCTCCTTCTAAATGATTTTGCTACAGGATGCATCTCATCTGAAAAGCAAAATTCTATTTATCTGTTTACACTTATGTGTTCTAATTTAATCTTTAGGTCTTCATAATTTCCTATTTACTTTTGTTCTTAGTTTCTATTATTTATTTTTTTATGCATTGTCTTCCAAGACATAAGGCATTTATAATCTGAGGAGCTCTCTAAATTGAGCAGAGTATATACATGGAATTTCATAAGTTCCTAAAGAGGTCTGTGACCCAAAATTATTAAGAGTCACTGTTTCATTTGGGTGCTGAGGGGAGGTGGCTCTTAGAGACCTCTGGGGCCTGGTCTAAGCTGACCCTTTACTTGGCTAACTGATGTCAGGAGGCTCTGTCTGCAATGCAGAGCTTGATGAATGGGGGAGCCCTGCTACCCTTGTTTCTCCAGTAAGTACTTGATCTCAGGGCTAATTAACCTCTGAAAGCATTCTCTCCATTCCATGAATTGGATGATAAAATTAAACCATCATTTGAATTAACTTGACTGCTTTCAATTCGAAGTATCTGGTGATGTGGTTAAAGAACCTTGGACCCCTAACTGCTCATAAAGTTCTTTTTTTTTTTTTTCTTAACAGAGCCAACACATTAACAACTATTGCTTCACTTTTCATACATGTCCAAGAAAACTTGGAATAAAAACTATGCATTTAGTCACTTGATATAAATGAAAAATCATGTTTGTAGACAAGTATGTGAACAAATGCACCGCAGCAGCTGAAGGGCATCTAATAACCGAGCTTCTTCAGAAATTTGTGTCTTCATGTGGTTTTCATGCCTTCCCTGGTGCCACTATTTTCATAGATGATCACTCTAATGATCCTATAGAATGCTAAGGGCTAAAAATGTTTCTGTGAAAGCCATTTTTCCCTTGGGCAATTGCAAACACTTTTCTTCCCTTCTTTCTTGTGGTTGAGCTATGTCTATATGTCAACTTGGGGTCAAGACAGAAATTGAATTCCTTTGTTAAACTTTTGTTTTTTATCAAAATGGAGCTGCTGTCTTCTTTCACCTTCTGGTTTGTATTTAGCTCAACAAGGCCACATTACAGACTTGCTGAATGAAGTCAGCTAAGGGAGAGTTCATCAGAATCCATGTGGAAATGGCCTTGGATGCTCAGATGTTACCTCACTCAAGGCAATTGGAAGAGCTTGCCATTTTAGAAAGTCATTGATGTAAGAGTGTACAAGCTCAAGAGTGAATAGATGGTCAGTATTGTGCAAACAAAGCAAGCTCATAAGAATGAAACTAAAACAGATGACAGGTAGGTGGGCCAGGAAGTAGTTGCTGGCAGTTCTGAAACTACCCAGAATTATAGGTGGCACCCTGTTGAGACTAAATGTGTTCATGTGGTCCAGGCACATGTCAGAGTTTCCATTCCATTGCTGTATCTGAGAGTGCTTTCTGTTGAAAAAGAAAGGGGCAGAGAGACTGCATTGAAAGTGATGGAAATAGACACTTACGCATTATTTTTGCTGACTTAACCTCAAGACAAGAAAGACTCTCTGAAGAGTCTTGTGTCAAAAAAAAAAAAAACAATAACAAATTGATTAACTGTGTCACCAGATTACAAGAGCTGCTAGTGAGCTGGAATTGTCCATTGAGTCATAAGGAAATGGTTTAAGGATAGACCTGCTAGCACTACTGATGAATGTTGCTTGCCTTTTGGGTTAAATTCAGATCTAGAGGAGAATTTCATGGCATGGAGAATTCTCTGGCAAAAAAAGCCTTAATTTGTTTGGTCAGACCAAGGTGTGGTGTCACTTGCAGCTGCAAGATTTATTCCACACTGTGGCCTCTTCCAGTGGAGTCGGTCTCCCTGACCAACAGCAGAGCGTTCAGAGCAGGAATCTTCACTTCAGTGTTGGAGCAGCAGATTCTGAAGTGCATGGAAATATTTTGTACACCTCATGGGAAATGTGCTTGGAAGTCTAATAACCCAGAAATATTTTTTCAAGCATGTAATTATAGAAGCCTTTGATATAGTTCTGCAAAAATCTTTATAACAATACAGACTGGATCAGGAGAGGAAAAGCATTGTTTGCTTTTAGAATGTGCGCTCTATTCAGTTCACCAAACCCTTGAGAAGTTCTGCATACTAAGTCCTAAGGCTATTTCTCAATCCACGGAGGAAATGCATTTTTCAGATATGAGTGTTGACCCCAAAATGACATCCTCCACCCCTGAACATTGTGTTTCCTAGAAATCAATAATTATTTTGTATTTCAAGTCTGTATATATTTGGCTGTGATCTTGCTGAACTTTTTAGTCACTTTGAACAGAAACAACAAGAAGTTTTGACACATTAAAGAAAAGCTGCAGCTCTGAATTCCACCAGAAAAGGGATCCAGTAAAAGCCATGTGTAACCAGCAATTAATGAGGAAGAATTCATCCAGGGTCTCTGTGTTTTAGCTGCTGCAAAGCAAACTTTTCCAAAATTCGGGCGGTGCTAATTTATTATTTTTTTTCAAGTAAATGATCAAGATGAGAAATTGCAAAACTAAAAGAACAATGATATGTTTTATTTCTCAGAAGTGAGATAAAGGAGAGCAAGAAAGAAGTGGTGGGATGCCAGTCCTGCCTTAATTAGGCTAATATAAATCATATGAAAGTAAACTTTAGCACAGCCAATATACTTTAAGTGTTCTTGGCATTTGCAATAATTAAATGGAATGGAAGCAATCAAGATGTGTTCATCAAAATAGGCTATGATAATTCTTATTTGCATTCTGTACAAGTTTTATTAACATCCAAGTTTATAAATATCTTCTCAACAAAACAAAAAGAACTATTATTGTATAATAAACAAGGATACAATAGTTATTGTAGGATACAATAACTCACTTTTACCAATGCGTGTTCCAGTCACACTTTGTACTCTTACAGTTACAGTGTTTACTGTTTGGAAGGCAGCACAGTCAGTGACCAAGGGGTGTGGGTTAGAGTCCATGCAGGGGCACACTGACCTCAGCAGGAAATTTGGCTCTATTACTTATTTGTTGTGTGATTTGACGATTCAATTTCTGTGCCTGTGAGATTGGATAATGATAGTACCTGCCTTTTAAAGGATAACTGGTCCACAGACATTGGCAACATTATTGTTAATAAATAACAACATTCTCTTTCTTTGTAGGTGATGTTAAAAAATTGCTAAGGGAGTTAGATGTCATGAATTCTGTGATTGCCCAGCTTGCTCCAGAAGGTATCCTATATCTATTATAAAAAAATGAACTGGTTTCTTTTTAACATTTTATTAAACTACATATTGAAAATAGCTTAGAGGTATTAGTTGTGAGTTGTCATTAAAATTTCACAAACTGTGGCTCAATTTTGACTTTTTGAAGAGGTCAACAGTAAGAAGGATGTGCAGATCTATGGCTTTTTAAAGAATATTTTGAAGTAGAGTTTGGATAAACATTTTGAATAAACAGGCTTGTCTTATTTTTTTCTGATGTACAGAAGAAGTAGTTATCCATGAATTTGCTACTCTTTGCCTAGTGAACATGTCCATAGAGAACACTGGTAAAGTGCAAATATTTGAAAATGGTGGATTGGAGCCACTCATCAGACTATTGTGCAGTCCTGATCCTGATGTGAAGAAGAATTCTATTGAATGTATTTACAACTTGATACAGGTAAAATTAATTTCTAAAAGCTGCTCTGATGTTGAGGTTAATAGCTCAGTGGTAGAACACTTGCCTAGTATGCATGAAACCCTTGGTTTGATCCTGGTTATAAAATTTATTTTGCTATTTAGGAAAGGAAAGTTTTTTAAAGCTCACCCAGTTCTGTGTCATCAGTTCTTAGTACATTTAGTAATTATCACTCAGAAAAAATAATGAACGTTTAGTGTCATTTCAGTTTTCATATTTTACAAGTAGTTGTCTCCCAAAGAATAGCTTGTGAGAAATGTGCTTCTATTAAAAAAAAAAAAAAGGTATGCAGGTTAAGGTAGGATTAGGCTAGTTAAAATGTACTTCTTCTAAAACACATGTTGAACCTGAAAGGGGCTCTTTGGTCTGACCTGGTGGTTTCAGTACATTGGGTGTAACCTATGCCCTTTGGATTAGACTAATTGTGGTGAGAATCCAGTGATCTAAGTATACTGAGCAGTATTCACTGTTTCCAATAGCAACATGCTACCTCATGGGGACTGTTTTCTCTGGTGTGTAAAGAACTATTTTCTCTGGTGTGTAAAGAAATGGCCACCTTCCCCTCCCCCACTGTCTTGTCCTTTGAACCTCTTCCTCCAGTCCCCTCCACACACACTCACACCCACACCCTCACACCCACAGCGGATCCATTTCCTGAGTCTTTTAACAGCCTTCTCTGCTTCTTTTCCTGTTCAGGTTCCTTAGCAATCACCACTTGTGTTTGATAAGCTTTAGACCAGCTAAAAACACAAAAAATTTTAAACAGCTATCAATAGAGTGGGAGAGAAAGAGAAGCAAGAGGGAAGGAGAGGAACAGGTTGGTAGATGATGTACCTGTACCTGGGCTCAACAGAATCCCAGCCTTAGCACCTCCATGCCGAGCCTGACTTTTCGGGACCTCACTCCTAAACCTAAGGAGGCAGCTCAGCTCCTTCTGGCTTCTCTGGTCACATTGACTGGACCTGGTCAAGCAGGCTTTAAAGTTCCTATGAGTACCCAGGTTTTAATGTCAAGAGTCCTTTTAACCATATTTCCCTATTTTTTTAATCAAGCAGAAATGGAAAGTATTACCTCCACAGTGCCTAATAACAAAGTACTAGTTAGTAGCACTACATTGTGTATTACACCACAAACTGGATGGACTTAAAATGACAGAAAGTCACAGTAATGAGGAAAGAAGTTCCAAATCAAGGTGTCAGTAGGGTCACACTCTTAGGCTGGGTAGAACCCTTCCTCGCCTCATCCTGCTTCTGCCATGGCTGTTAGGGTTGGCTCTCCTGGGCTCACCACTGTAGCACTTCGACTCCCCCCTACTTATCATTTCCCTTCTAGGGACACCAACCCTACAAGGACACAATTAAGGGCCTACCCCACTCCAGGATGACCACACATCACTCAGTTACAAATACTATTTGAAGCAGTGTATCAGGGTGCGAAAAGAATTTTATTATGTATAGATTCATATGGTAATGATATTCATAGTAAAAGGAATTTGCTGAATAAAAAACAAGATACTGCAAAAGCCACAGATCATGTTTGTTTCCTGTTGACAGTGTCTGCATAACTAAAGATGAATATTTTGATCTTGTCAGTTGAAAGTTTTTTTATTTTTTGTGAGTTATTTTAGAAGGGGATCTGAAGTAAAAGGTAGGAAAACTGTAACTTTAATGCTCTTTGCTAGAAAATAGAATCTCTCTATTCTTGAGTCTGTATTTTGCTTTAGAAATTACTAATGCGGTCATTTGTATTTCATGGCAGGATTTTCAGTGTCGAGCTACATTTCAAGAACTAAATGCAATCCCTCCTGTATTAGATCTCTTGAAATCAGAATATCCAATTATTCAGCTGTTGGCTCTCAAAACGCTGGGTATGATTACACATGGTAAGAAGTCCCAGGCCATGCTAAGGGACAATCAAGGACTGGACCACCTCAGTAAGATCCTAGAAGACAAGGTAATGATCATCCAGTTTCTCTGCGGAGCACATCTCTCCTAAATGTTATAAAATATGAACTGTAGAATATTTTCTAATGAAATTTTATTTTTTTAAATAAGTAAAATCTGCATCAGGTGTTAATGATAAAAACCTTCAACAGTGCTGCTGCAGTTAAAAAAGTGAAACTACATGATATGCCACAATAAACAGATGGTTCCTTTCACTATCATGACAACTGAGCATTGTACAGTATATTGAATGAGCATCCACAAATTTTGATTATGAAACAAATTTCCATTCATAGCTTCAGCTTCAGTTTCTTCCTTAACCATCAGGTGTTCCATTCATTTTATGCTTCCGGGGTGAAGGCCTTGGTCCTTGTTTCTTTTTCTCTGGCTTCTCCTTTACTTCTAGTTCCATCTTTTCCCTTTCAATAAAGGTAATTAAGGTATTACATCTCTCTTGGACTTCCTGAGTTATAAATATAATTGCACATAATAAACTTGTATTTTCCATCTACAAGTTGCCTTGGTTTCAATTTCTGAACAAAGGTATATTTTATTTTAATTTTAATCAATTAATTTTTTAAAGAGAAGTTTTATATTTAAGCACAATACAAATTATAATGGAGCAATTGATTAACTGCTACATAGAGTTGATTAGCCTGATTAAATCAGACTATTTTGAGAGGTCACTTGAAGCTATTTTTTTTAAGTATTATGCCTTAGAAGATTTAAAATGTTTAAATATTTTTATCTATTATTTTCCTGGTTTTCTGAAGCATTTAGAATTGGTTTCCTAACATTTATTGATAGTGATTTTCTCTGGGATAGGGCCAAGTAATTTTCTACTCTTAGTACTATTTTTGAACTTTAGTATTATTTTTTATTTATCATATTTTTAGGCAAAAATTATAATTGAGTAGTCATAGTTTGGGGGCTTTTTATGATTTCATCATCCATTGTCTGTACTTTTTTATCCCAATCAACATTTTGAGAAACATTGGAGTGGAATTTCCATAGTTTCTACTAAGTCCCTGAAGGGTAAATTTCACACTTTAAGCATCTGCATACCTTTTTCTAGTATGTGACTCAGATGGTTTCAGAAAGTGTCCACTGCCTTAACTTCAGAGTGAAACCATCCATTGCTCCGCTTTAATAGTTTAGTAAATGAAATTAACTCTAATGACAAAAATGTCCTCTTTATGCTTCTTAGAAATTCAAGAGACAGAGTAGATTAAAGGAGACTAAAGTTTCCCTAACTAACAACTGTATACTGTTTTACACTACCCAATTACTAGATTTTTTTTCCTAAAAAACTAAATGTTAGAGCTTACTAATACAGAACTGGAAAAATAAAGTAAAATATCAAGGAGCAATAGAGACACAGGTGTGTTTTTGAGCCATGCAAGTCTAGCGCCTTTGATTTATTGATCAATGTATGTGCCAGCCTTTGTGTGAAGCATTTTACCTTTGTGATATAGAACCCTAATAACACTGTGCACTGGTAGTCACATTTTATCCTGCTTTTAAAACAAAAAGTGAAAATCAAATAAGTTACTTAATTTGCCCTATGTGACATAGACAGAAATTGATTAACCATAGGTAAATCACTTTAGGTGCTTTAGGTTTGTCTGATATGTCATGGAATTTTCACCTGATATTTTACACCTTTTATTTTCATCAAAAATGGAAGGGGTACAAATATCTAGTATATTGTAGGCACTGTGAAGATATTTTATATATTTTTTATTTACTTCCTAATTCAAGAACATATTTTTCTAAAAAATAAGAATAAGGATAATACTTGAATCCTTGTAATATCACATAATTATTATATTATTAATCCCATTTTACAGGTTAGAAAAGAGACTAACAAGTTACATAACTTACCTAAAGTCACAGAGCTAGGGACTGTATACATAAATCCATAAGAAAAGTATTATTTCAGAATTAATGCCTGTATTTTAGTTGGAAAAATTGAAATAGTCACAGAATAAAAAGTAGAAGTGCCTCTCTTCATGTTTAGGGGTTTAAAAGTACAGGTGTTTGTTTATGTCACTTCACCATTGTCCTAGAGATCCTTGCCAGGGTGACAAATCTGAGAAAAAAAGGGGCCCACAAAATACAGACTAGACAAGAAGAAAGAAAACTGATTTTATGTACATACAGTCATGTAATCTGTGAATTCAGAGACTCTAAAAATCTAGTATAACTAATGGATATATACTAAAAAGTTCTATATTATAAGAAGTTCTATATTACATTATATTATATTATATTATATTATATTATATTATATTAGTATTATTATGCCCAGTAAGTAGCTCTACTAGGGTCACAGGACAAATGGTCAGTATGTAAAAACTGACTGTATTTCTGAATACTAGCAATGAACAACTGAAAATCAACATAAATGCAATGTAATTTGCAGTGCCTTCCTGATGCACAAACTAAAAGGAGTTTAATTTAATAAAATTTATGCCAAAAAAGTATTTACCAAACAAAACTACAAAACAGTTTTTGAAGAAGGCTTAGAGATATCACATATTGGGAATTGCAACATATAGTATTAATGTAACTCAAACTTCATTTTGAGTTAGAATTTTCAGTTGATTTTCCTATAATAATTTATTGATTTGATTATATTTAGGGATGCCATTTATTACTTATTTTTAATTTATGTGATAAAACAACAGTTTTATTTCACTCTTCCTTCCTTTTTCCTTTCCTTCCTTTCTTCCTGCTATTTGACATGTTAATATAATTTTTAATATTACATCTTAACTTCTTTGCTGACTTCCTTATTAGGTTTGTGCTTAACAATTGGTCTAGTGATTACAATATAGAATTTAAACTTATCTTAGTCTCCATAGAGTTCACATTGACTAATCCAAGTAAAATACTGAAACTTTGTAGCATTGTATTTCTACTTATTTTTCCTATTCTGAATGCAATTTTTGTTATATATATCTCTGTACATTACAAATTCAACAATGCAACATAGTAAGTTTTTGTCTTGACCAGTCTTCTACCATATGTGTTTTAAGAGCATTAAGAAAGGAAAATTACATTTCTGTATGCATGTGTAGTGTCTATCAACTTCTTGTATTTCGGGGTTCTTTGTATCTACCTGTATATTCAGTATTTCTGGTGGTGTTCATTACTTCTTGTGCATCCAGGCTGCCATCTGGGCCACTTTCCTTCAGTCTGAAGAATTCCATTTAGCATTTCTTACAATGCAGATATGCTGCCATAAATTATCTCAGCTTTCAACTTTTTTAAAAAATGATTTCAGATTCTTTTGTATTCTTCTGAGGATGGTTAACATTTTGTTCAAATAGGTCGTTAGCCGAAAACTCTCTGTCTTGTGGGGTACAACAGTTGGTAGGTATCGCTGCTCTATTCTGAGAGTTTCTTTTTACTGTTTTTACTTAGCTGGATTCTAGGGGTCTCCCTAGTGTCTCTGGGGTCAACCATATATCCATGTATCTGGGGCTCACATTTTTGGTTCTCTTGCTTCTGGGCATTAAATTTGTGGCTCATCTCTTAGCTTCAGGCTCTCATCTCTGATAGTTTAAGCCAGTAAAGTTTCATTCCACTCTTTGCTGGCTGAGTTTCACAGGTTTGTAAAAGGAACCATATTTGAAGAGCAGTGAAGTTATAGATATCACCCAGTGCCTCTCCCACTTCAAGGATGTTAGAAGGGCTGTGGTGGATCCTCCGTGCATACATGGTTTAATGGTCAGTCAGAGGTCTGGGAATAATTTATGCTCACTTTTTTTAAATCATAATTCTGTGTTAGTAAGGGTGCTTCAGAGAAATGGAATGAATAATTAGGGAATTGGCTCAATTGGTTTTGGAAAGTTAGCAAATTAAAAAGCCAATTTACTGGCAGAGATTCCCCTATTTCCAGGAAATAAATGTTTTTTTTTTCTATTATAGTCGTCAACTGATTGGATAAGAGCCACATACATTATAAAAGTAATCTGTTTTATTCAAAGTCTATTAATTTAAATATCCATCCCATCTAAGATTTATCTTTACAGAAATATCTAAATAGTGTTTGACCAAGCCTAGCCAAGTTGATAAAATCAACCATCTTAAGTTTATTTTTTATAAATTTAGTACATATGTATCCTCTTAAATCATATTTAATCTCTAAAGAAAGGTGAGGCAAAATAATACATATACCTAGCATGATACAACTGTCCTACATCCAACAAAAAATATATTAACTCTTTCCCTAGAAGGGGTTGTAGTCTTCAGGTGATGTTTACTCTTCTCACTGACCTTCAGGAACTTAAATACTATGATGTAAAATTCATCCAAATGAACTATTGTAGTATAAAGTTAGTACAGCTAATATGCCATCATATTATATGAACCATAATAAGTTGGTTCATATAATATATACATTATTCATATATAAATACACATACACAAGCATATAACAAAATAAGGAAGAAATACTCAATAATCACAGTCTTAATTTCTATAACTGTTCACATGACTATAGTTGATAGTCACAACTACTTTCACTACCAATTCCATATTCCCTCTGGTCTCAGAAAGCATCTCCACTGGTCAGAGGTCTTTAATTGTGGAATAGCCCAAACCTTTACTCCTGAAAGATCAGTCATTAGAAATCCTGCATGGCCTAGGACATTGTGGATTTCAATTAACTGTAATCACAGAGCATGAAGACACTCAGAATTACCCTAAGAGATCTCTTGTTTCCCAACTTTCTTTATCTTTCTTCCATATTTCCATTTTGGAGTAACAGTCTGACATCTCCTTGCATGGGAAGCCCTGAAGGCATTATTGTGTTTCTTGGTGGATGTATTCTTCCCTTTAGAATTAAGAACTCTGGATCAGCAGATCATAAGACTGCAAGCACATGAAGCCCAGATTTTGCTAGTGAGTCAGTAGGGGCAAAATGAGTGGTGCTACTTCGATTTCCACTCCTTGCTTCTTAGACTCCTGACTTCTAGCTTTGGGAAAAACAGCACCATATGTCACACAGTGCTTCGATGCATATACAGCCTTGTGGAGAACCTTGACTCAGTCCTGGAAGGTATTGCTTGCTACCTGACTGGTGCTGTCACTGAGTCTTCAAAAGACCATTCCAAGACTCTGCCAAGTCACCTGCTTTGGGATGATGGGAAATGAGAAGGTCCCATGAATTCCATGAGTGTGGCCCTTTGTTGTACTTTTGCAGTAAAATTAATTTCTTGGGCAGGTGCAATACTGAGTGGAATGTCATGGCAGTGGATCTTCCTTTTTGTGCTGCTCCCACTTTCAGGATTTCTCTCTGAAATCTTTAGCGGTTCAGGCAAGGCTGAAGTTTGCCACCTCTGTGAGCATTTGGGGATTCCTCCCTCCACAAACCCACAAAGTCTATCAACTTTCTTCTACCAGCTGCAGATTTTAAGGAAGACATTTCCCTTCAGGTTTTCTCTGCTGTTTCAAAAAACATTCTCACTAGATTTTAGAATTGTTGCTGGTAGAGGATTATATGGCCAATGCTCCTTGACTACCATTGGTGGAAATTTCAATGGCATTATTTTTATCTGTAAAACCTATTGGAATAAGATAAATGAGCAAAAGTGGAGTAAATGGTTAAGTAGAGTGATGTTGCATTGATAAACAAAACTCTTGCTTCCAAGGAGCCCCACTCACAATAGAAATATGTTATATTCTCACTGATATCAGTTCCTCTCAGAGTAAAATTTTCAAAGCACGAATTTCTTTTACTACAACTTTCTAAAGTTGTGTCTGTTTTTACTACTAGGAATTGAATGACCTTCATATAGAAGCACTTTCTGTGATGGCTAATTGCCTTGAAGATACAGATTGTATGATGCTGATTCAGCAGACGGGGGGCTTAGAAAGCTTCTAGCATTTGTGAAAAGCTCTACAACTCCTGATATTCAGAACAATGCAGCAAAAGCAATCGCTAAAGCAGCGTGTGACTGTATGTCTCATTTTATATAATTTAACCATACATTTTCCTCTGAGAGTCCTAATTTTGATTGCTACTAGGAAACACTAGAGTATTAGTTTGCTATTAACCTTTGGAGAACAACAGAATATTTACTACTTAAGGCCAAAACTCATCCCCCTGCCATTGAGTTAACGATTTCTTAGGAATGTAATAAACTCAGTATGATTTAATTAGAATCCTATATTTAAATTAAATTTTATGAATTTTACTTCTCCTATGTTTGGAAAAATATAGAAAATATATATTGCTTGTGTTGTTTCAAGAAACCCACATTCAGAATGAGGTCAACAAGATAATTTCTAGCTTCACCAAAAGCCTAGTAGTGCTATGTGATACAACTATGAAAAATATTATGCTCATACATATACATAATATGATTTTCATTTCAGTGACAAGCCATGTTGACATAAATCTGTAAAATATGAGAGACTAAGTACATATCATGCACTGGAGATGAAATTATAGTTTTAATTTATGTATATTTGGAGTATTTTGTTTAATAAAAGATGTGATTTTATTTTTCCCCTTCTGTATCACTACTCTTATAAAGGATGACAGATTTGGTTAACTTTAAGTGGCTTGTATCCTAAATGTATATATTCATGTCTGTATATATGTCTATGTGTATATTGTGGAAAACATCTTTTTCAGCCCATACTGGATTTCTTGGAGGCCAGGCTTTAATGTAGCCAGCAGGATTTCACTGTCTGCTGCACAATCAACATACAGGGGCCTTATGACTTGACTTACATTATTAATGCCAAATCTAAAGACAAGCTGTGAATTAAGGTTATTGGGAAAAAGTTGTTTTACTTAGTATTCTGTCAAATTGAACCTGGAAATTATCATAGCTGGTCAGTTCTTTTCTCCTTTTATTCCAAGATTCTTAGCTAACTGAGATCCAAAGAGATGTAACAAAAAACATGGACAATGTCAAGCTTAAAGTTTTTGCATATCTTGACTTCTCTGTGATCATTCTAGGTCTGTCCCAGTCCCTCTAGGGGTGGTGAGTTTTATGTTTACCTATATGTGACACAGCATGAGAAAGCACAGAACAAATCATTCTTGGTGTTTTTGTTCTAATCCTAGTTCTCTTATTGGTACTGCAATGAACCAATCATGTGGTTATGTGTGAAATTCAGACTCTCCAGATATGTTTCTTAGTTCATTTTATTAATGATCTATTGAGCTCTCAATTTCTGATGATGAAGCTAGAATACACAAGCAAAGAAACCCAATGCATGAAGAGTGTTTGACGACAGAAACACAGGGTCACCAAGGAAGAGTACCCAATATAGATGGGTCAAAGAAGTCTCTTGGGATTGAATTTACAACCTAGGGCCTAGAGTGAATCATAAAAGTTGATAGGATGAAGAAAGTCTGGGAAGGATGGAAGAGAATCTATAGTTCTCTAAGAAGGAACAGCAGTATAGTAGGAAGTTGTTTCAGAGGGCCAGAATGTGGAAAGTTCCAGAACTGAAGATGTTGACAATGGCTAATGAATACAGAATGTAGTAGAGAATAAACTTACAGCTGTAAAAATAGAGAAGAGCTAAATAGCAATGGGCATCATAAGCCAAGTTAACTAATGGCAAGGAGGAGCCATTGAAGAGAATTAGGGGAAGAACATTATAGCTTTTCACTTTTAAAGAAAGAACATTTTTGCTGCAAAGTGGAGAACAGATTGGTGGGACCAGATGCAAAAGACCAAGAAGGGTATTATTGCCATAAGCTCAGTGAGAAATGAAGCTGCCCTGACAGAAAGACAAACACCACACAGCCTCACATGTACACTAAAACTAAAAGCTGATCTCATAGAGTAGAGAATAGAATAGTGGTTGTCAGAGCCTGGGAAGGGAATGGAGGTGGGGGCTGGTAGAGAAAGGCCAGTTAGGGGTACATGAATATAATTGGAAAGGAGAAACAACTTCTACAGTTCTGTATGGCACAACAGGATAACTATGGTTAACAACAACTGAATATTTCACAATAGCTTATAGAGAGAATTTTGAATGTTCTCAACAGAGTGTCTGAGGTGGTAGATAGGCTAAATACCCTGATACGATCATTGCACATTATACATGTGTGTCAAAGCATCACATGGAATCCATAAATGTGTGTGTGTGTGTGT